>PVKS010004627.1:0-91513 GCA_004027875.1 Aplodontia rufa
TGGCCTATAGTTAGCTTCCTTCCTCTCACTCTTTCTGCACCTTGATTGATTGATTGACTTCTGAGGTTTTTTTCCTACCACCCCCCAAAATAGAGAACTTGGTTCCTCCTTTCTGGAATGAATGTGATCATTTCTATTTTTATGTTCTTGACACAACTAGGTCCATGGCCTAGGATTAACATCAGCAGAGTTTCTCTGCAAGCTCCTTTGTGGAGACATTCAGGTGACTCACCTCAGCCTTTGCAAACTGCGTGGAACTGGAAGTTAAGAGGATGCTCAGGACATGGATTACTGGGCATTGTTTTAATTTTTATAATTATTTGAAATATAATCTTTCCCTTTAAAATTTTAATAATAGCTTTATTGAGAGATAATTCACATTTTTTTTTATTTTTAAAGAGAGAGGGACAGTGAGAGAGAGAGAGAGAGAGAGAGGAATTTTATTTAGCTTTTCACGTGTCTTTCATTGCTCCGAGACTTCTTTGTGTACGTGGTGCTGGGGTTTGAACTCACGTACTCACGCATGCCAGGCAAGTGCCATAACCTCTGTGCCACCGCTCCAGCCCCAGATAATTCACATTTTAAAGTGCACAACTCACTGATTTTTATATTGTATATTCACAGAGTTGTACAATCATCATCATGACCAATTTTATGATATTTTCGTCATCCCCCAAAGAACCCTGAGACCCATAAGAAGACCCATAAAGTCACTCTGCACTTCCTTTTCCCTCGTGCCCCAAGTTAGCCATAAGCAACCAACCACCCACTTTGTCTCTGAACATTTCCTTTTTCGATGGCGGAGTGATATTCCATTATGTACAGATCACATTATATCTTTTCAATAGTTTACGGGCATTTGGGTTGTGTGCATACTTTTGTCATTACAAATAATGTGGCTATGAACACTTGCTTTCAAGTTCATTTAGATATATGTTTTCATTTGTCATGGGCATATACCTCGGAGTGGAATTGTGGGGTCATGCAATAACTATGTTTAATCTTTTGAGAAACTATTGGGCAGTTACCAAAGCTACCGCACCATTGCACATTCCCACTAGCAATGCACAGGATCTCAATTTCTCTACACCCTCTAACTCCTGATATTATCTATTTTATGATGGCCACTCTAGCAGATATGAGGTGACATCTCATTGCAGTTTCAACTTGCATTTCCCCGATGGCTAATGATGTCAGGATCATGTGCTTCTTAGCCATTTGTAGATCTTCTTTGGAAGCAAAAAAAGGGTTTAATTTAGATTATTTGTCCATTTGAAAACTGGGTTATTTGTCTTTTTGTTTGAATCCTAATAGTGCTTTATATATTTAGATAGTCCTTTATCAGATATATGATAAATGTTTTCTACCCTTCTGTGGTTCTTTTCATTTTCTTCATGGTGTCCTTTGAAGCACAAAGGTTTTGAACAATGATGATGTCCAATCTATCTAATTTTTTTTTCTTGTATTGCTAGTGCTTACAGTGTCATGTTTAAGATTTAATTCGTTTTTTTAAAAAAAATTATTGAGCAGTTGAGTTACTGTACAATCATAAATAGATATATTTTTATATGATATGCATGTGTTCTTAAACCAGGATTACCCCCACTTTGCCCACACTCCAGTCTCTTGATTCTTCTGTTTTTTGCCCCTAAGTGAAATTATATCCAATCGATATAAATGCTTTAGTTGTGAATTTTCCAGAATTCAATGATGGCCTAAGTATTATTTGGATTCTCAGGGGGGTAAAGAATATACTACATTGTTGATTGTCTCCCTAGATCCCTCCCTATTCTCCCTTCCTATCCCCTCCCCCTTAATTAGCTTTTAGAAGGGACCCCAACATTAAAATATTATTATTATTATGTGATAAAAATGATTATTCATATGTATAAGGCAATTTAAATACCTGGAGATACACACACAGACACACACACACACACACACACACACACATTCTGGAACACATACACATACATTTAGATTTTTTTTTCTTAGTAACAAAAAGTCCCAAAACTAAGGTGTGAGATTCGCCCCCATGGAAGAGTAGAGGCATTTTTATCAGGAAGATTGCTTTAAAATGTTGTAGCAGGGTGGAGTGTGGCTTAGGGTATGAATTTTATCCATGTGAATCACACACAGTTACAATAACAAAAACAATAAATGTGGAAAATATTTCATGAAGTTCTCTGATATGATTTTTTTTTAACTGGGGAGAGGGGTGAGAGCCCAGGAAGTACCATGAAAAAGAGTCCCAGGATTAGAGGTCAGGGGTCGGGAGGGGGGAGAAGAAATAGTAGTTTTACTCAGAGGCACCACGAAACAGATTTGATGAATTCTTAAAACCCAGAATTAGAGGAAGTTTGTTTTCCCTGAAGACAGACACTGGATGTCTCAGTTACGTTGAGAAATGCAGGAATTCACACACACACACACACACGCAAACACACACAAGTGTGTAATGTTGTGTATGATGTAGCTTTTATGCACTTATTAGAATTTAATTTCAATTAAACTTTCTTTGAGGGCTGGAGTGGTGGCTCAGCGGTTTCGGTGCTTGCCTGGCAAGCATGAGGACCCGGGTTCAAACCCCAGCACCATGTACACAACTGAGTGTTGGAGCAACGAAGGCCATGTGAAAAACTAAATAAAGTTGTTTCTCTCTTTCTCTGTCTCTCTCACTGTCCCTCTCTCTTTAAAAAAAAAATTGTTCTAAAAAAAAAAAAAACTTTCTTTGAAATCAGGCTATTACCTTTAAAGATCCTAACTAAAAGCTCATGAAACACCAATAATATCCTATAATTCCCTGGATGAGGAAGTAGAAAAGAGATATTGAGATTTTTTTTTAAGCTGTAGGTGAAAGTAGTGTTAGAAATCACTCAGAAATCACCGGGTCTCTCCATTGGCATCCTGAAAGCAGCTACTTCCACTGAGTAATTTACAAGAAAACGTGTGTTAATGTAAAAATAGAAAACGCAGCAGATGAGACAAATACATTTAACAGAAATGTGGTACCGAGGGAAAGAATGGATTAGGAGCCTGGATCTGATCCTGAAATCACTGCTTTTAGGCTCTGTGATGCCATTGGAGACCCTGACCCACCACTCCATTCCCACCCCGGGTGCAGTCCAGGGTAGACTTGGTCCTGCGTGGGTAACTGCAGAGAAAGGCTGGGAAGAACGGGCCGATTGTCAGTCCGGGAGCCCCTTAGGTGACATCTTTGGTCCTTCCTGGGAAGTCACCCTTTGGCCTCCTGTCCGCCCACCCTCACCCCTCTCACAGTGCAATCTCTCCAGGGCACGTGGGTGTGCTCACGTGGGCGGAGCCAGGAGAGGAGCTGAAGGGTCCTGGGTTCCGTTCCCAGACTGTCTCATTCATGGGGAAGGAACAAACAAAGACTGTTCTGCAGAGCTGCACAATGAGCTGCTTTTTCCCAGACCCTGACCTTTACCCAGGAAGAGGCCAAGCACGCTTGTCAACTCGGCATTTGCTGCAGAGACTGTGGTAAACAGCGAGGGCAGCTAGAAGCCACCAGAGCTTTCCACACAGGGCCCCGGAGCGCCTGGCTGGTGACTGCAAGCCAGTCTTACTGTAGACATGGAATACTTAAGGTTAAGATGCGGTTTGTTCAATTGCACTTGGATTGGCCTGGATGATTCCAGCGACCGCCAGCATGGAGATTCCAAGGCAAACTCGTTGATGGCTCACCTGTAATTCATGTCTTGAGGACTCTCAGAGCCCTGATTTTCTACAGCCAACTGGTGTCTGTGAATCCAGTAGCCTTTTAGCGGTCACCTCCTGCCTCTTTGCTGAGGATTGATCTATTGTGGACTGCTGAGGGCCTCTGAGGAAGGATTGAACCTAGGATTGCTTAACCACTGAGCCACATCCATAGCCCTTTTAATTAATTAATTTATTTATTTTTATTTTGAGACAGGGTCTCACTAAATTGCTAGGACCTTGCTATGTTGCTGAGGCTGGCCTTGAATTTGGGATCCTCCTGCCTCAGCCTCTTGAGCTGCTGGGATTACAGGCGTGTACCACCACACCTGGGTTTCTTCTTGCTTTTATCCTTGTGTGAAGGCCTGAGGCTTGGACTGGTCTGACCACCTTGAGAAGGCAGACATCAAGGACAGAGTTGGAAGGTGTGAATAAAGGTCTGAGTCCTTGTAGATACAACTGAGCTTCAGACTCGCCTGCATGGGATTCTTTATTTTTACTGTGATTTGCAGTCAAAAGCATCCTGCCTGATATACATACTTCTTTCCCAGCTGATCCAACGCTATCAGGAATAAAACAAACTCTTCAGCAAACAATTTACAAAACACTGTGGTTGGGGCTGGAGCAGTGGCTCAGCGGTTGGAGCACTTGCCTGGCATGCACAAGGACCCAGGTTCAAACCCCAGCCCCACATATGCAACTAAGTGTCGGAGCAACGAAAAACAGATGAAAAACTAAATAAAGTTTATCCTCTCCGTTCCCCACCTCGCTCTCTTTCTCTCTCTCTCTCTATCTCTCCCCCTTTCCCCTTAAAAAACAAAACAAAACACTCTGGTTTTGTTAAGGTTTCAAGCAAGATGTTGGATTCTGGAGGATTTCTGACAAGTTTGGTCATTATAGAACAGAGGAACTGGAAATTGGTTTGAACAATGAAAACGAGGCTAGAGGGCTAGGGAACCCCACTTCCTATCAAGACAACAGCCTGTATACCTTACAACTGGCTTCCTTTTTTGTTCAGTTATTTCTCTCCCTAAAGGTTTTGAAACTGAGACCCATCTGTCCACACATCCATCCATCCACCCACCCATTCAGTAACTATCTATTAAATCCCATTCTTGTGAGCATCTACCACTGTGGCAGTGATAGGGTCCCAGGGTCCCCCTTAGCTGGGTACCATGTGCACTGTGATGACCAGAGCAGTGATGGGGGTCAGAGACTACGGATTCTTTAAATCATGGCCTCCTCCTTCCAGGAGCTGAACTCTTCTGGACGAGCTGTTGAAGGAACCCCCTGGGGGAATCCAGCCTAACAAAGATTTATGCGGTGCCAAATTATGTCAGGGCCACAATGCTAGGTGTAGGGTCAAAGGCATGCTGCCATTGTGATATAGGAATACTGCATCAAAACCTGTGGAATAGGTGCTGCGGGCTTGGAAGAAAGTTTCTGAAAGGAGACAAGAAATGCTGCTTCCCCAAAGTTTATTTGACAATGAGGAAACAGACCCAGAGAGGTTAAGTCACTTGATGGACATGTTAAAATCCATCAAGCCATACACAAGATTTGCACACTTTACTGTGGATATGCTTTATATTTCAGTAAAAACCAAACGGAGCCAGGCACAGTGGCGCATGCCTGTAATCCCAGCGGTTCAGGAGGCTGAGGCAGGAGGATCGCAAGTTCAAAGCCAGCCTCAGCAACTGAGAGGGGCCCTGAGTAACTTAATGAGACCCTGTCTCAAAATAAAAGAAATAAAAAGAGCCAGGAATGTGGCCCAGTGGTTGAGTGCCGCTGGAGTCAATCCTCTGTACAACAAACAAACAAACTTTTTTTTAGTGTTTGTTTAAACACTAAAAAAAAAGAAAAGAAGAAAAGAAAAAAGTAACTTTCAGTAGTTGTCAAAGAAAGGAATAAAAGCAGTACTTTGAAGAAGGGCAATATTAATGATAACACATTTGAATAAAATGTATTTGTGTTTTTCATCCGTTTCCTGCTAGAAGCTCATTTAAATCTTACGTTGAAATTTTGACTGCAGTTTAAGGAGATGGTTCTAGGCAGGTGTCATTTCCTGCAGATGATCCCGGACAGGAGTGTAGCTATCTGTGCTACTCTTAGAGTTCAGAGTAAGTTCTTCAAATTTTTGGCTCCCACTACGGGTCAGGAATGGTCACAAAGATTTGGAATGTTCCTATGGGAACAAGCTGTGGGTGCTTTTCTGGCCTGAGCAACTTGATTTGGCCAATCCAGTTTATCACAGCTCAACCTCAATGAAAGCAATCCTAAGGGTAGCAGATGTCAGAACACCTCCCTTATCTCTCCCACCCAAGGAGGCACTGGGATGCAATTCTAACCAGCAAAAGAGGGAGTTCACTGGCTGAATCCAGGAGCTGGAGCAGCTCCTGGTATGGCTGGATTCAGGGTCCCTTCATCTCGAGGCTGTTCTGTGTTATTCTTATCTCAGGTCCCAAGTTGGCCCCAATCGGTTCTGAATTTTCCCTTGTGCTGGCAACATGGAAGCTGAATCCATTCCAACGAGGAGAGAGATGTGCCTTTTCTCTTACAGCGTTCCAGCAGGGTTATTCAGTCTCCTTGACCCTGAGTGCGTCACATGCGCTTCACCCGGCCAGTCCCCGTGGCTATGGAAATGCACCGTACTGGCTGGCTTACTCTGAGTCACGCAGTTCTTCACCAGAGCTTTCCCCAGGGAAACGGACAGCTTCTCTTCCTTCCCAAAGGGTTCCCTGGAGCCCCTGTGTCTCTGTTCCTCCTTCTGGTTTCATAGAATCATCACACATCTGTGCCTGGTGGCTGTGAGGTGCTGTTACCTAGCTGCCCCGTTGCTTAGCTGCCTGGATGGGGAACTGTCGCCAGCTGCCCCGTTTCTTGGTTCCTGCAGTTGGCATTCTTCCCCAGCCTCTGAGGCTGGCAGCATGTTCGCTTGGGGTAGAAGGTGAGGCGGGCGCTGTCGTGTGACAGATCAGTTGGTGCTTAGTAACCCACTGCTCCCTCCCCCAGCCTAGAAATGCACCGTTTCTTCCACTCTTATTAGGTGGATGACCCTGGGTGGCATCTCTTTGCTCTGATGATTGGCACTTGAGAATGCTGGCAAGTCAGTCTATTATACACAGCTTTTGCTCGTGGCCAGCTCTTGGCCCACAGGTGACTTATGGATGCTTCTTATTCTACGTGGGGGGGCCCCGGGCACCTTCTGTTATCACCACTCTTGGGCTGTATGACTCCACTCCATACCACGATCCCCTCCTCAGTAGGAGTCTTCGCAACAAACTTCGGGCCACTGTGTGCGTGTGTGTGTGTGTGTGTGTGTGTGTGTACAGGTGCGTGTGGGCCAGAGACTTAGACTCTCTTCCTGGTCAGGCGAGAGGCAGGTGTAACGGATTTATGGAATGGGCTAAATTTGCTAAGATCCCATCCCAGGCTAGGCAGAATCTGGTGATCTAACGTTGTCCTCTGTCCTATTCTAGTACTAGCTTGCTGTTAGACTCAACACTCTTGGTTGGGGATATCAAACTGTAGGTACTATGAAGAAAACTTCTAATGACATGCACACACCTAGTCAGAGCAACATGGCATTGAGTTCCTTCAGAAAATGACCCAGCCAGCAAGTTTCTGGAGAGGCAAGGAGAGAGGCCGGTGCAACCTTGTTCCCTGCCTGGGCTGTCCGGGACTCTCCGCTGGTGCGTCAGCGACCTCTGCTGGCAGGATTTTCCTTTTGCTCTGTCCTGAGGGAGGCGTCCCTCAAGTCTCTGTTTCAGTGTTTTTCAGCGAGATGCCACCGGACTGGACTGGCCAGGGTAGGGAGGACAGGGCTTGCATGCTAACCCTCTCCCTTAGGGGGCTGGGGATTACAGTTATCAGGATTTTAGTCAGGAATCTTTATCCCTGCTTCCAGAGGCTTGCTGTCAAACACAGACAACTTTTCCACACTATTCGGATATATATTTTCAGATATAAACATATTTCTTTTAAAAATTTATTTAAAATTCTTCAAAAAGAATATGTTAAAAAATAAATTGCACTCCAACATGTCTATGAAATTTCTTAAAAATAACATGTTTAAGGGCTGGAGCGGTGGCTCAGTGCTTACAGCGGTTGCTTGGCATGTGCAAGGACACGGGTTCGAATCCCAGCACCATGTACATAACGAAGTGTCGGAGCAATGAAAGCCACATGGAAAATGAAAAGAATCGATTCTCCCTCTCTCTCTCTCACTGTCCCTTTCTCTCTTAAAAAAAAAGGCATGTTTATAATTTAACAAAGTGAAATGTAAACACTTTTGTCAAAACAACTTAATTTGGGGGGCCTGTGTGGGCAGGAGCTGAGGCCCCCTTTACAAACACACAGCTCATATCGACATTCCATATCTAACCCCCAAATAAATGTGAAATGCTCTTGTGGGACAAAGTCTCAGCCTGACTCCAAGCTGCACGTGGTGGGGGCAGAAGTGAAACGTGGGGGTGGCGGGCTGTAGTCTGAGCTCTGCACGTTGATACCTGAGGCTGGGGAACTGCCAGGAAGTCAACCAGGGATTTCGCTTCCTATGTGTGATCTCTTCGCTCAGAGCATGGAGTCTTTGGACTTGGATTTTTAATTTCTGCATCTAGGAAATGGTGAAAGCAAAACCTTTTCTCCTGGTGTTGTCATTTGGATCAAATTTTCTTCAATGTGTTCTAAAAGGAGCTGCACAACCAATATTAGAAAAGATTATGAGGATTGAGTATGATGCTCTGGGTTTGAATTCAGACTTTGCTAGTTAGCGATTATAAGACATTATCTCCTCACAATTTTTTTTCCGTTTGGTACCAGGAACTGAACCCAGGGCACTTAACTGAGCCACATCCACAGCTTTTTATTTTTATCTTTTATTTTGAGACAGGGTCTTGCTACGTTTCTTAGGGCCTTGCTAAATTTTTGAGGCTGGCTATGAACTTGCAATCCTCCTGCCTCAGCCTCCAGAGGTGCTGGAATTACAGGTGTGTGCCATAGTGCTCAGTGCCGAAGATTTTTTGTTTTAAATATGTTTTCCTCTGGTTTGAAAAACTGTATTCTATTCAGTATGGACATCTTTGACATCAACTGCAGAGAACCAATCTGAGACCGAAGCTAACACAGAAGACAGTAAGCAGAGAAAAGAGGTAGTGGGAGAAGTTGGAAAGAGAATTTATCATTTTGCTTGAACCCTTGGATCCAACTTTGCTCAAGGCCCATTATAGTCACGTGTCACTTAATGAGGGATAAGTTCCGAGATACATCACTAGACAATCTTGTCATTGTGTGAACATCATAGAATGTACTCACACAAGTGATTACTTGATGTGGCCTCTTGACGTCATGAAGCAGTGTGGCAAGCGTGACAGGTATGAGGCTAGTGTTTTTGGTTAACCTCTCAGATAAAGTAGGAGGCTTATATGGTGGTGCGTGCCTATGATTCCAGTGGCTTGGGAGACCAGGCAGGAGGATGGCAAGTTCAAAATCAGCTTCATCAACTTCCTGAGACCTTGTCTCAAACTAAATAAAAAATACAAAGGGGGATGTGACTCAGTGGCAAAATGCCCTTGGGTTCAATCCCCAGTACCCCCCAAAAAAAATACACACACACATATGTTAATGTAAGAATATAGTCTAAAATAATGATAAAAATTATCATATAGCAAATATCGCATAGTCATTTGTGACCATTATCAAGTTTTATGTGCAACACATAATTATACTGCTGTACTTTTATGTGGCTGGCAGCGCTGCGGATGTGTCTACACCAGCAGGACCACAGACTTGAGAGTCCTGTGTTGTGCTATGACCTTGCAATGGCCGTGATGTCACCAGGCAACAGGAAGTTTTCAGTGCCATTTTAATCCCACGGGCCCTCCGATGTGTGTGGGATCTGTGACAGACCGAAGAATCATACGGCACTTGCCTGCATGTCCCTGTCTGGTGTGGAACTGGGTTTGTCTCTGGCAATTGAGAAGGTCCTGCCTCAGCTTCCTCATTCCTGTGCTGAGTTCTAGACACACATCGTACTGGACACTAGGTCATGTGTCGCCCACTCAGCCGGCCACCCCTCACCAGATCCTGATCTCAGATATGTGGATAAGAGGGTGCAGGGCAGATTCTGAAGGACATTTAGGCACCTTCCCAATAGCCAGCCACACCCTGCACAGGATGCAGAATAGTCAGACAGGCTACTGCTATATATATATATTTTTTTTTTTTAAAGAGAGGGACAGTGTGTGAGAGAGAAAACGAGAATCAATTTTATTTAGTTTTTCATGTGACTTTTGTTGCTCCAGCACTTTGTTGTATACGTGGTGCTGGGGTTGGAACCTGGGTCCTCTCGCATGCCAGGCAAGCGCCGTCACCACTGAGCCACTGCTCCAGCCCAGGCCATTGCTTTTTAAGAATGGACTAAGAAATTCTGGGAGCAGATGCTTTGTGTGGGGAGCTGGAAGCTGCATGACAAACTGGGTTCCCAGGAGGTTTTTCAGAGAAACGAGAGAACTGGGGGTCTGTGGTTCACCCCCTCAGTCCCTCAGCCCAGACTCGCAGTCTGGACAGATTCCTAGATGTCTCCTCGCTGCTCAGGAAACTGGACAGTCCCAGTAGTTGTTTAAGACTGAAGCTGGTCAATTAGTTCTCCTGTCTTGGTTGCCAGTCCTCGACCTGTCCCTCTTCTAGAAGATTCTCTTCCCATTAGGGTGGCTAATCATCCTGGTTTGCCTGAGACTGTCAGGTTTAGCACGGAAAGGCCTGCATCTCATGAGAAACCAGTCTTGGGGAAACTGGGATGGTTAGTGACCCAAGATGGAGATTGGGTGCATTAGTAAATGACATTTGACAGCGCTACGCTGATGTTGGGGGCTTGGTGTGGTGGAGCTGCTGTCTGAGCAGAAGATTTTGCGAGGGAGCGGTGATGAGGGCCCAGGTAAAGGTGAGCAGGTGGAAGGGACCATCTCACACAACAGTGCAAGATGGAGGCTTTTGAAGGGACTTTTGAATTAGGAATTGAGAAATGCTGTGTGCGACAGAGATGGGCTGGTAATGGGCAGATGTCCAACTATTATATTATATACAGCAGGGGGCACTGAAGGGACTTGGGGATGCTTTCTGAGGCTGGTCTACCCTGCACCTCCTAACTCTCTCATTCAAGCCTTAGGCTCCTCCATATCTGACCCTTTTGAGTTGCTGAGTGAAAGTCACAGATTTTAATTATCTATAATGAACCCCTCACACACACACACACACACACACACACACACACACACACACGTATTTCCATTCCTTTCTGATTTCGTAGACAAAAGCAAAAGAACGAATCCTCTTCTCCCTTGCATCTAGGATGGACTCTAACCACCTTGCTGCCAGCCTGGCTAAGCCTTCAGGTGACTCCAGCCCCATCACCATCCAACTACGACATAAGAGGCTCTGCTCAGCGGATCCTAGTCATACCACGGAAGCATGAGAGATCACAATCAATGGGTGTTTTAAATCACTAAGCTTTGTGATGCAGCCAAACACAGTGGCAATAAACATTGATGGCAGTGATAATGATGCCTTTCGTGCAAACTTGGCGTGAGGATTAAAAGGGGCAATGCTGTTAGCCAGCTTTTTATAACTGTGACCAAAATACTTGATGCAGTACTGGCGAGTGGCCCCGGGGGGCTCTACCACTGAGCTATACCCCCTGCTCTTTTATTTTATTTTGAGACAGAGTCTTGCTAAATTGCTCAAGCCAGCTTCAGACTTACAATGCTCCTGCCTCGGTCTCCTGAGTGGCTTGAGAAAAGGTTTATCTTGGATCACAGTTTCAGAGGTTCAATCCATGGTCATCCGGCTCCCAGGCTGTAGCATCATGGCAGAAGACTGTGGCTGAGGAAGGCTGTCTGCTCAAGACAGGCAGCAAGCAGATGGAGAGAAAGACAGGAAGGGGTCAGGGACAGACATAATCCCTAAGAAAATGCCCATAGTGACACACTTCCTCCAGCCACACCCCACCTGCTTACAGTTACCACCAAGTAGCCCATTCAAATTATTAATCCATCCAGTGGATGAATCCACTCGTGACGTCACAGCACTCATGATCCAAACATTTCCTAAAATCTCTACTTCTAAACCTTCTCATATTGGGGACCATAGTTTGAAATATGAGCTTTGAGGGGGTGCATTTCAGACCTAAATGCCAATTACCGTATAGAAAATGTTGAATAAAAAAAACGAATGACCAAGGACTTGAAGGGCATTAGGGTCTCAAGGTAATAAACACTTATTTGGAGAAAAGAACAGTCTTTGTCACTCAGTTCTGGGTCTTCCAAAAGACACCTGAGTCAATGTGGAGAGAGTGGGTGAAAGGGAAACAGAGTCCGGGAGACAGAAAAGCTCAGAGTTGATCCTGTTGTCTGAGCCTGGGCAAGTCCCTCACTCCTCTAAGACTCTGTCCACAGCTTCCAAATGAAGACAATAATCGTTGCTACAATGACAGGACTACGGGAAAGACACGTGGGGAAAGAGCTTTGAGGAGCTTTGCTGGTCACAGGTTCTTCAGTCTTGTTGAGAAACCTCATCCTGACCCCTGCATTTGTGCCAATCTGTCAGACATTAAGATCTGTGCTTAAATTAAATGCAGCGTCCATAGTCCTTGTTTCAACCAATCTCCTCAATGCCCTTGCCTCCCCATCCTTTGTTCTATCCACCATGTTTCTCAGCCACTGTATGTAGCTGGCTTTCTCTGCGTTTTTCTCCCCTTTATAGCTAAGCTTCTTGCGGCAGGAGTTCTCACTCGCTGTCTCCACCTCACCCCTCCATCTGCTTCTTCCTGCACCACCACACTGGAACTGCCCTCACCAAGAGCACCACTGAGTCACCAGAGGAGGCTGGCACCAGCTCTCCTGAGCCACTTGGATGCATCACTTCCCACCTCCAAGTTCAGTGTCATCATGTTGGAGCCTTACAATCATCCACAAGGGGAGCGCTGACAAGACAGAAATTGGCAATACTATAAATCAGGGCTCTCCCCTAAGAGCTGCTTGTTAAACACTTAGCAGCCTGACTCTACCAATGACTTTGTAGGGGACACTTTTCAGACTTTTCTGACCTCTCCCCTAGAGACACTTGGTCACTCTAAGTGGATCTCCATCTCTGACTTCTCTGCCATAGTCCCATGTATAGGTTTTTAGGTCACTCGTCTGTCATGTATTGGTATCCTCTGTAATTCTGGCTTCTTCCTCATAAAAGCCTCATGGGAAGATATCTTGCATTCCCATAGTTTCAGTAATTCTAAAACCAAAAGATGACCCTTGACCCCTTTCCAGCCTTCACTTCCCATATCCAATCCAACATCATTCAAGTCCTGCTGATTTAATCTCCTAAATCTCTCTCAAACCATCTCTTTTCTCTCCATATTTACTAAAAACACATAATCCAAGACACTACTGTGTCCAGCGTGGACCACTATGACAGCTTTCTAATGCCTTTCTTTCAGTGCCTGCCTACTTTCTTTCACTCCTTCCTTCTTCTCTGTGCTGGGAAAGGAGCCTAGGGCTGCAGGCTATTCAAATACCCTACCTCTGAGCTATATCTCCAGCCTCAGTGTTCTCTGTTGCTGTTAGTACAATCCAGATCCTTAGCATGACCTGGAAGGTGCCTGCCCTCCAGTCTGATCTTAAGTTCACATCTCTTGCATTTTGGCCACTACTGCCTCCAATAAACTATATTCTGTCCAGAAGTAGACCTGGTTTATGCCATTCCCTCTATCTAGAAACCCTCTCCCCTCCCAGCTCTTATTTGTCTTTTAGATCTCAGCTCAAAAGTTACTTGAGAATGGTTTTTCTTGAGCTTCCAGACTAGGTCATATCCCCCCATTAGGTGTCCTCATAGCACCATGCAGCTCTTCATAGCACTTACGGTGATTACTCAGCTTTTTGTGTTCTCTAGATCACAAGATACCTGAGATTACTGATTTGCCTTCTCTTATATTCCTAGTGCCTAATTCAAATATGCTTTGAATGAATGAAATGCAAGTTTCAAATCCATATCACAAATCAGTCCCCTTTGCTGAACTTCAGAACCACACATCTAGTTTTCTGCTGGTAACTCCATCCTTCCTATTGCTCACACCCCAAACCTGGAGTCATCCTTGACTCCTCTCCTTTTCTCACCCTCTGGTACCTAAATCACCAGAAAATCTATCAAACCTATGCATCCAATATCTTAGCAAGACGCTCTGTGTTTCCTAGTGGAAGAACATGGCAACTAGAAAGTCCCCTTGCTACTGCATGCACTGTGAACAACCTAATTTCTTTCAAACTAAACTGTGCGGACTGGAGTAGTGGGTCAGTGGTTACGGTGCTTGCCTGGCAGGCACAAGGACACGAGTTCGATCCCCAGCACCATGTACGTAACGCAGTGTCCAAGCAACAAAATCCACATGAAAAACTTAAAATAAGTTGATTCTCTCTCTGTCCCTGTCTTAAAAAAAAAACAAAAAACAAAAAACTGTGAAGGGGAAAAAATGGAGATAGAGGAGAAGCTGTGGGTTTAAAGAGAGACATGTTATTTAATTGGAGTGTGGGACTTTTGTTGGATTCTGATACGAATTATTAAAAAATGACGATTAGGAGATAATCAGGAGTTTTAACTGATGGGATCTGATGATATCAAGGAAAGATTCATTGTAAGGTGTGATTATAGTTAGGTTGAAAATGCTTGCTCTTTTAGAGAAGCATAGTGACATGCATGAGCTGGCATGATGTGTACGGTCGGCTTCGTAACAACACAGTTGGGAGCAGTGGGCGGGGGCTAGACAAAGCAAGACTGGCCTGAACTGCAGACTGTAGCAGCACCATGGTGGCTGCACTGGAATTCACCAAATAATTCCACTTCCGCATGTTTGCATTTTCCCACATTAAAAAATTAAAATCATATGCATTTAGAATGTGACCTGTTCTTACTATTTCCACTGCTCCCACACTTCTGAGCCTCAGCCTCCCCTCTGATCTCCCTGCCTCCACCCTGACCGTGCCCTGCAGTCTGCTAAGTATGCTGCAGCAAGAGTGATTTTCTCAAACTCATCAGATCCTTTCCCTGCTTAAGCCCTCACCGTGCTTAGACCTTACGGTTCCTCTCTCTGATCTCATCTCTTAACAGCTCCCCCAGAGCCCCTGTGCTATCAGGATAGAGGTTCAAACTCTAGGGTAAAGCCAGTAAGGTTCAAATGATGTGACCTTTGCCTTCCTCTCCAGGGTCACCAATCCAAACCCCAGGCTTTGGGGACAGCCTACGTTCACCATGGCTCCTTTGTTCCAATCACTCCAGCTTGGACCTCACCTCTCTGGTGAAGGCCTTGCTCAGTACCAATTCTCTCTGCTCTGGCTTTGGACCCCTAGAAGTTCTGGGCTCTTCATAAATATCTATTGCCTCCTCAAACCTTCACTAGACAAGTTCCTTGAACAGACTACTTCTTGTATCTCTGTAGCAATAGCTTTGTTTAAAATACCCAACAAATTATGCACTTTTGAATAAATGGGTTTAAATTCTACACAAGCTAGCATTGTTACATTTTAAAAATCTCTGTGTACAAGTTTCTTATAACGGGAGTAAAATACTCCTATAATCAAAAGTCATAAATTTTATATTTATTGAAAAAGATATTGAAAACATTGAAATGAATAACGATGAAATAATAAATATAACATTTCCGTCATAACCAGTTCTTCCATATTTGCTTCCTGACCATCCTGCTTGAAGAATCAGGGTGAGAGGTTGCAAAGTACATAGGGATACTTCTCTCTCTAGAAGGTCGCTTAATAGATGGGCAGACCTGGGGAGGAAAAGGGTGAAGAGTTCTCAGTTGTGGAAGAAATGTTTCCTTTGCAAAGAGAAAGTGACAAATGAGCCAAGAGGTGGAGAGCAAAGGAGAGAAGTAAGAATGAAAAGACCTGAGCTAATCAGAAAATCTGTAAAAACAGCGTCGCCTGGCATGATTTATTTTGATGCTTTTAATTCTGGTATTTTTCTTCTGTTACAAGTTCTTTCAATATTAAATCTGTTGCCTGGAAGATAATGAGGTGAGTTTAAGCAGATAACAGCTATCAAAGTTTGGATGAGTCTGGTTTGAATTGCCCTGTAAATAGAGAATCAACGCTATGGCCAGTCGTTGGTAAGCCACGAAGGTGAATTCGTTTCCCTGTGTAATGGATTGTGCTGCCTGAGCCACTGACACCAGCCATTAGACATTTGTGACTAACTGCATGCATTTGCAAGATGATTAGCTAAGGTCAGGAATGTAGTAACAATGGAACAGGGCTTTTTTTTCTTTATGTGAAATATTACTAGCTTATAATTGCATTGTTATAATTTCACTCCATAGTCTTTAAAAAAAAAAGGTAAAAACTCTTAAAAACTGGGTTCATAGTAAAATTTCCCTATAAAGGGAAGCACAAGTCAGGTGACATGGAGTTTAACACAGCCTCTTTGGAGCCTGCTCCAGGGCATCCATCCTAACGACCACCCCTGAAGCTGCACTGTGTTGTCCCGGCTCATCCCTCACTCTTTGTTTGGTTTGTATTCAGCATTTTCCTTTAAGATGTGCAGAGCTAACACACACATGGGCTTCGCAGTCAGGCAGACCGGGGTTGGAATCCTGGCTCTGTCTGGCTGTGGGACTTTCTCCAAGTCACTGTGAAATGATAATGAGGGCTACTGCAGGGGTGTGGTTGTGGATGAAAGAGCCCATGTAAAAATATTGGCCAAATGGCTGGGACTCAATAAATGTCATTTGTTTCCTGCAGGTGAGGATGGCAGAATACTTCCAAGACAGCCTTTCACTCTCTGATGTATCATTACAAGATCAGGCCTATTCAAAACACTCCACTATCACAAGACTTCTATGTCTCTTCTATGTCAAATGTCACAATCCATCCGGGTCCCAAGGATGTAAATAGGTACCATGAAGTGAAAACAGGGCAACAGAAATATACCAAATGGATAATATGTGTGACGAAGCGGTGACACACACAGACGAAATAGCTGCTCAAAGGAATTAACATTGAAGCATTTAAAAGGAGACTTAACGTAGGAATAAGCTATTTTAATCAAGCAAAACCAAATTTATATTCATTATTTCTAAAAATAAAATTAGACTTTTCCAACCCTTAACATCTGCATTTAACAATATCTTCTAAGCAAAATACAGATGCTAAAACAGCAAATTACAATATATCTTATACAGCATACAGTATGTTCACTGTTTACACTTAACTTTAATTCTAGTTGGTCTGTATGTACTCAATGCATACTTAAACATCACTCATAATAAAATTTTCACAATTAACAAAAAAATGTGACAAGGTTGTCTTAAAACGGCTCTGCTATAAATTGTATAGAATATACAGAATTACAAAGTCAAGTATTTTTTTATCAAAATATACACCCCTCCCTGAAACTAACACAAGCTATCAACATTTTAAACGAATAATACAATTATAGAAAATATTTGCAAAATTATTTTTTCATGTATAAATATTCTGCCATATTTACTTTGGTCTAGAATTATCAGCATACAAGTCCACTTAAAAAATATCCACATGTAAGGGCTGGGAGACTTCACTACATGTAATAATTTTACATTTGTAGTTTTAAATCAAAATAACTAAAATACATAATTTATTGACTCATAATCCTAAGATAAAACAAATTATTGGATCAACAGGGTTGCTTATTCAGTATTCTAATTATCAATCCAAAAGTGATTTTCATAAGCCCTTTGTGACTATCTCAACGAAACCCAATGGATAGTGCAGGTATACATATATACAACGTATAAAATAAAGTTGAACTTGCTTGCATTTTCCTCTACTATATAATACTGCATGTAAGTGAAAGTTCATGAACAAAAGATAAATGCAGATACAACATTGGGGTTACTTAACAGCAAATTACTACAGTATAAAAAGGTCAATTTTAATCATGTCCTTTTCTGGGTGTTGAAATGCTTTCTCATCCACCCAAATCCATATTAAGTCTTCTTTGTGGACACATCACACTTGTCAAGAGAAACCGGAGTCCTTTGAGCTACTTCTTCATAATGATAACCTTCCAACCTTGGATGACCTTGGGTTTCCATCTATCAATCCAATGAACATGGATGGCTGCTGGTCACCCTTGAACTCGGTCCTGAATTCTGCTCACACTGGTCGTCAAAGGTTAGGAATGCATTCTCTCTCCTATTCTGGAAGTTTTAAAAGTAAGAATCTAAGTTCCAGCTTTCCAGAACCTAGTCCACATGACAGAGTATCCTGTAGCTCAACTCAAATTTTCAGAGCAATGCTGGCAGCATGGGTCAGTGTAAAAGAATGTTAAAAAAAAAAACCCTACGTGGGTCTTTAGCAGGGGGCCTAGGTGTCTGCAGATATAAACACAAAGCTTCTGGCTTAGAGTCATATAAAGAAAGAGGCAGAACTCCATATTCCATCTCCCCAAACCTCCAAAACAAAGCTACTGTTTGAGGTAAGGGGGCCTATTACTTCCTCTTGCCTGCTCAAGTCATTAATGGGCCCGCGGGGTACCCTGCTATCCTTCCGCTTTAGACTAGCATGGGCTTGTGGGCTGCATAGTCTCCAAGAAGGCTGGTAACTGTAGGGGTCTGGCTGTCACTTTTACTAGCACATGTGTGCCCTTGCACTAAATCTCCTGGACACTCTTCGGTGGAATGGGAAATGTCAGGTTTACTTGTACCCTGAAGTCTGTCTGTAATAGACCCCCAAAACCATGGCCGTGGCTTTGTGACGGCTGGAAGACTTAAGAGTTTCAGAAGACTTTAACCCTACTTCATTCTCTGAGGTGAGGCCACTGCAAAGTAATGTACGGCACAGGTAATCACAGGTCAATTCTAGGAAGGCTTTCCCCCACAGATAAGGCATGACCTATGTTTGCTGTGACTTGAGTGGCCCAGTTCTAATAACAGCCCAGCCACACTTCATGGGAACAGCAGAGCGTTCCGACTGAAAGCATAAGCACACTCGGAAGTCAATTCAGATGCTTTCTACTCATTTTCACACCAGTTTTTATTACTGGTGCATCTATTGCTCAACAGAATTCTCTAGAGGGGATACGGACAGTTGAAAGTTCTTACGATTTATATATGTATCTTACAAGGTTTATGTTGCAGAAGTCATTCTAGATAATGTATGAATGTCCTACTTTAGTTTTCTCATTACACACATATTTCCAGCAATATTGTTAAGTGTTTCATATGTACCCATTAAACACATTTTACGAGTGTAGAAGCTGGAGGGCAATAAATACTCTCATAACTCATTTACCATTTCACATATTTTGAAGACGCCATCTTCATATCTGACCCTTTTTCTCTCCAGTGACTAAAGACAGTTCAGCAGCCAGCTCTTATTAGAACTTACTATTAAGTTTTAAATTAGGCTAAAATTAAACTCCTTTTTCACTGGTAGAAATACCACAGCTAAGAACTTCATCAACTTTCAGAAGATACTAGGATGTTGGAGGATTTGCCTATTTTATTTTTGTGCACTTTATAAAGTTAATGTTAAAACCCAGAGTAGATATTAGGATCCTGTTTTTTCCTGGAGTTTTCACAAATGAGATTTATTATTTTTTATTTTTTATTTATTTTCTTTTACATTACACTCCTTCATAACTGTTATGTGAACAAAACTCTAACTTAAAAAAAATACTAAACTAAAAAAAAATCCCCACCAACTTTTCTTTCTGAGGATTTTTCTAACTATTGCCACTCAAAGGACATTTTCAACAATGGTTTGTGCATCATCCTTTTGATCACTGTCTTCCGAATCAAGGAGATGTTGATTCTCTGATGGATTTGAGTTTTCGTGGCTCCCATCATCACCGATTTTCTCCTGCTGACTTGGGGTTTTGAATAAGTGTTTCTTTTGGTGCATTCCGAGAGCAGCAGCTGTTTTGCAGATTTTGGGGCACTGGAAGCAAGCAAAGCCTTTCCCATTATGCTCCCGAATGTGCCTCTGCTCATGATTCCTTTTCGTGGAGAGATACAGAAAACTCTGGAAGCAGAATTGACATCGGTAACGCTTTTCGCCGGTGTGGATCCTCTCGTGGATTTTGAGGGTCTCATTCAGCGTGAATGCCTTGCTGCAATACTGACAGACGAACTCCTTCACCCCTAGGTGGATGCGTTCGTGTTTCTGTAAGTTTCCTTGCACGGAGAAGCACCGTCCGCAGGTCTTGCACTGGTACGGCTTCTCTCCAGTATGACATCTCATGTGCATTTTGAGCGTGGAAGGGCTCTGGAATTGCTTGGCACAGAGCTCGCAGACATAAGGCTTGGAAGTGAGATGCCGATGGGGCCTTCCTTGGCTCCCAGCCCCTGATGCTTTGTCTCCATCACAGAGTTCACACTGCAGCTTGGGCATCTCTTTGTTGTCCTCTTCCTCCAAGGTCTTATCTGGAGGCGACTTCCCCACAGCACAGTCCAGTTCTGCTGGGTACTTACACTTATTGCCTGGGCTCCTGCTGCCAAGCTCTTTCTTCCAGTTGGCCTTCCTCATTTTCCTCAGCTGTCTGGATTTCTTTTTGGGCTTGTAGTTGTAGTAAGGGCGCCACGGCTTGTCGGTGGAATCCTGGTCACTTGCATCATCAAATGCTTCGTTCATCTCCACACACTCGGACTGGCAAAGCCCCAGGGGGCTGTCTCTGTGGGTTTCTGGGTTGTTCTCCTGGGGCAACGTCTCCTCCTGCATTTGATACTTAGGTCTTCTTCCTCTTTTGTAAAATAGTTTAGATCCTAGGATATGCCTTTTCACAATGGCTTCGTTCCCAATTTTCACTGTTATTTGGCAAAGGGGTGCGACGTTGCTATTTGTGGAGGTTCCAGGCAGAGCAGGTTTTGCAATGTAAGTTTCAATCTTACTGGTTTCTTCAGCGATGTTTGTGGTTTTGCTTAACGACCCTCCAGGATCAGCAGTATGTTTGGATTCCTCTGGTGTCTCTCCCCTGTTCTGTGGAATAGTCTTCTTTTTCTCCTTAATGCTTTTGGGTCTGCTGGCGAGTCTGCCCAGTTTATCTATCTCAGGCTTGCTGTCATCTTTCAGGGGCTGATTGACAGCTGGGCCCCCGGGGGCTCTGTGGTTGCTGCTGGTCACGGCAGTGACGGCGTTGCTGTGCATTATCACTGATGAAAACTGGCTACTGTGCACAATGACTGAAGGTGCTGGGCCACTGTAGCTGATTACAGAGGCTGAGTTCTCGACGCCATTGCTCAAAGACGAAACAGGTCCATCCCCTACCGGCAGGTCAGAACTGACAGCATTCTCGGTGGAAGACACTGACACCTCTGCTGAATAAAAGTTATTGTCAAGATCAATTTTCAATGCCTCTTCTCCCCATTTGGCGCCCTCTGCATCCTGTGCGTTGGCAGAAGTGGGTGTGTCCTGACCAGCAGATGGTTCCAACCGGGTGGCTGCACTGTTGGTCAAGGGGTTTGCATTCTCTTGGAAATTCAGCGTGGGTAACTCAGAGCTGTGTGCATTCTGAACAACATAGGTGCCCGGGGTGGACTCATTCATCTGACTGTTTTCTCGAGCATTTTCATAGGAAGAATGTCGGTAGCTCTTATAAGGAGCTCTCTTGCATTTCATAGGTAGGAGCCTATAAAGCTTATACGGATAGACAGTAGGCTTCAAACCTCCATTGGCTGTTTTTTTACTGATGGAAAGTCTATGATCTATGGCATGGAAAGACTTCTGGTGGTTTTTCAGAATATAGTAAGTCATAAAAGTTTCAAGACAGAAAATGCACTGATACCGCCTTTCTCCCGTATGCCAAATCTCATGTCTTGTCCTGTACTCAGCCAATGCAAACACTTTATTACAGTAATGGCAAGGATATGTTCTTCTCCACGAGTGGACATTTGCGTGTCTTCGGAGGCTGGATAAAGTCACATAGCTACGTTTGCACACAACGCAACTGTACAGCATTTGCCCGTTAACAAATTTAACCATGTGGTCTGTGTCTGGCAAGGTACTTCCAGGACTGGAAAATTCACCAATCCTATTTTCAGTTAGTAAAGGTTCGGGACCTGCGAAGGAACCTCCATTCTGTCCAATGGTGGGATAGTTTTCCAAAAAGCGCTGGTTTTCTCCGGGGGCGGGCATGTGGCTTGGCCTCATACAGATCTGCTCGTGCCGATCCAGTCTGTTCGGGGTGGTGAACTGTTTGTTGCAATACTTGCACACTAAGGGCTCCTGGGTTGGCTTGTGCAGCTGCATGTGGGCACTGAGCAGCGCGCTGCTTTCAAAGGATTTGGAACAGCAGCTACAACTGTAAACAAGAGGTGGGGCCTCTGCTGCTGGTGGCCCAGGAGCTTCGGAAGACTGATTTTCATCTTCCCTGGAGAAATGGGCATTGGCTTCGTTGTCGGGAGATTTTGAATGCGGGAGAACTGCGGCTGGCTGCGGACTCCTTTCCTGACTCGCCTCCGGGGTGGCTGCTGGAGGGGGTGGTAGATTTTCCGTGGTGGAATCGGAATCCTGCGGGGTGGAGGGCGTCTTTGGCTTTCGGCACGGTTTCGATTTTGCGGCAGGAGCTTCGCAGTTCTCTTTACCTGCTGTAGCAGGTGAGCTGCTCTCGTGTTCCCGCGCTGGCTGGCTTCTGTAAGCCTCGGTGATGGAGGAGACAGCATAAGAGTGCTCGGCCAGCGTGCGGACGGGCTCGGCCTCCTGGCAGCCGGTGGTCCTCTCCAGGCCGAGGCTAGTGGTTCTCATGGAGTCGGAGACTTTCTTGAAACTGGCCCTCAAGTCCAGTGGAGAAAACATGTTGCTACTATTTTCTGTCTCAATGATGGAAAACGCATTCGTGATCCTGGGCCCATTAGTGATGGCTGGTTCTTCGTGCCTTTTTTCATTTTTTTCCTCTTTGACCACTCCCTTTTCAGTAATGCAGAATACATAGGGACCTGGGGAGTTTGAGAAGTTGCGGTCAGTAAGATCTTCCAGGAACGATATTCCCAGCTTCTTCCCCGCAGCGGCAAGATCAGTGACGGTTTCCTGTCTCTTGACGACAACTGTGGAGCTGTAGATGTAATTAAGTATTTCTGTGAACACTTCGGCTTTGAGATCATCCAGCTCCAGGACGTGGCTGGAAATACAGATGGTGTGGCTCCAAAAGATGTTTTTGAAATAAAGGCTTGAAGCGGCCAGGACATTGCTGTGGGCTTTGAACTTGGTGTCTTCTACAATGATAGTAACATCACATAAAATGCCCCGAATGCGCTGCTCGTTTAAGATGGAGAGCACTGTATCACTGTGAAAGTCATCCTTGAGGTCCCTGGAAAGGGACATGACTGTCATCTGAAACAAGAGGAGAGAAACGATCAGAGCCCCTTCCACAAGTGGCTTCTTCAGTTCTAGATGCTTCGCAAACTCAGAAAAGCTTTTTTATTAGTATGAAAATTCAGGATTTTTTTTTTAAATCTCATTTTGACTTGAAGTCAAGACTTGGAGTCAACATTGGAAGCTAAATATTTCTCTCGCCCCAGCCTGTTTCTCATACCATTGCTAATAGTTATCACAGTTGGAAATCCTCCCAGAATGCTTTCTTTCCCCTGCCCCCCTCCAACGCTGTGGCTGTGTATACATGTCCAAATTTGTGTGTGGGGGCGTTGTGTGTTTTTCCAAATGTTAGGGTCTTGTTGCCACTCAGGTCTGCTGTACTGATCCCTCCAAGCTGCACAATGTCACGATCCTGTCACAAACCTCCTATCTGTTTTCAAAGATAACCCTGATGGGGCTGGAGCGGTGGTTCAGCAGATACAATGCTTGCCTGGCATGCACGAGTAAGCAGGTTTGAACCCCAGCACCATGTATACAATGAAGTGTCCGATCAATGGAAGCCAACTAAACAACTACATAAAATTGATTCTTTCTCTCTCTAAAAAAAAAAAAAAAAGAGAGAGAGAGAGAGATAACCTTGATGCTTTTATCCAAAAATAATGCATGAAGCAGAAAAATAGCAATAAAAATTAAAAAAAAATGTTTTCCCTAAGCAAGTGGTTTCTATTTGCATGTGAGGGTGTTGCCTGCAGGAACCAGCAAGAACTGAAGGAGCCCTTCTAGTCTGTGGCTCCGACAGGACTCTGCATGGAGTCACTCCTGTGTGTGTTACCGCATCTGACCCTGCCCCTCTGTACCAGTGGCCCTGGTACAGTCCTTGTCTGATTTCCCCTTCATTATAGCTAAAGAAGAATAGAGTTTTTGACAAGAACTCTGTGGGTTACAGAGGAGACACAAAAAGGAGACAGAACACAAAAGCAGGGAAGTATATTCCTAAGTCTGCAGTCTTCTATCTCGTCACACATTCCTAAATTAGAACAGTTTAAAGGCACAGTGGGTCTTGTTCTCGGAGGATCCCATCATTATCTTCCCTTATGTATGTTTGCCCTTGTATGTCACACATGTGTACACACACACACACACACACACCACACGGGGAGGGGGGAGAGGACAGGGATGGATCATCTTCTTCTTTATATAAATCCTACACTGTGAGCCTGGATGGCCAGAGCCTACCAAGACTCTAGTGAGCATGACCAAAGTGGCAGCTTTCACATTTACCCAAGAAGGAAACACGATACATGGCGGTACACGGTGACCTGAGACCCCAACGAAATTAATACCCTGACTATGTGCGATGCCTTATTCTGTTCTAGTACCTTTCATTAAAAAACAGCAACTCACTATTCTCACTATCCACTAGTAGATCCTTTCTGCAATTAAAAATAAAACAAAAGCCTGCAGTCTGTGGGACATACCAACCAACTACCCCTCCAGTCTCTTGGTGGCACCCCAGACATGCTGTCTCCAGAAAGCCACAAAGCTTGATGGCCTCTTCAACTGCCAGCAGCAATGTCTTCTTAGCACGGGAATATAGCATTTAGCTCACTGCATTTATTCATTTGGAAGGACCAGATGGCCACACAAAGAGTCTTTCTTTACCTTTTTGTAAAGCTGCTATTATAAACTGGGCCCATTACTGTTATTTAGCATCCTTTACACAAGCATCATATCATAAATTCTTGTATTGCATTCAGCCACAAGAAAAAAGCACCTTCCTACCAATGAATTCTTCGGTTCAGATAATGAACAATATATTCACCATGTTTCTCTTTTAATTCCCGAGACAAGGAAGCTTAGAGCTAGCTTGCATCGTCACGACAGCCATTCTTAGCCCAGGGTTCTGGAGTGACTATTGCCTCGCTTTCTTTATTTAACATTAGTTCTTCACATTGCCCGTTTTCAACTGAACTCTTCTGGGAGTCTTTTCTAGAAGCGTGGGGGATTGTTTCTACAAATAAAAATGGAATTCAATGAAATGGAATCTCTATGACTTCCTCCATATCCCTGAAGGCAGAAAGGGTCCTGGCTGGACAGAGTCAGGAGTCCCATTCATGTGGTTACAGGTCAAAACCGATCTTTGCTGATGTTTCTTTTGCCTTCCTCACATCTCTGTGCTCTGGGCCGCTGTGGGATCTCCTCTCTCCACTGACTCAGATACTCCTCGTCCTGTTTGGCTTCTCTACGGCCTGGAGTTTATTTCAATTCTTTATTTAGCCTGACTGCAGAGTCTCGGATCTGATCAAACACATGCTATGTGATTCAAAAAAGGAGTTTCCATCTGGGCTTAGGTCGACCTGATGTTGTGTATTTTATCTTTCAAATTCAAAACCTCTTCTTCCAAAACACCCCACAGTGCTTTCAACCTCCTGGGAGGCTCTGCTTCCATTTGGGTAAGACTCATCCCTCCGTATCCCAGAAGACAGGTTCTAACACTCCCTGCAGATACCAAAATCCACGGATGCTCACGTCCTTTGTAAAAGAAAAAAAAGGGCATTGCATTTGCCTACAGCTTCTGTACATATTCCTCCGTACTTTCAATCATCTCTAGATGACTTATAATCATAAAATGTGAATGCTATGTAAACAGTTATTACAGTATATTGTTTAGGGCATAAGGATGAGAAAAAAGTCTGCAAGTGTTCAGTACTGACATGATCATTTTTCCAAATCTCTTCAGGCCCTGGTTAGCAGATCCACAGGCATGGAGCCTGCGGATGTGGAAGGCCTATGGTGCAATCTTCCATTCAGGCTCACAAATGCTGCTGGTATCTTGGCTCAGGCTTATAATACACAAAGCCCCACTACTTCTGCGGAATCCTCTGATTCTTATCTCAGATTGTTCCATTAGCAAAAGGTCAATGGTTAACACTCAACAATTTTCATTGTTAGTGCTAGAATAATGTATGTAATAAGAAGTATCATCATATATATCATTTAAAAATCCTCATAACTTTAGAAAATTCACATATGACATCTTCCAGGGGAACAGGTATCTTTGCATGGCAGAAATCCTTTTAAAATCATAGTTATTACGGGCTGGAGCAGTGGCTCAGTGGTTACGGTGCTTGCCTGGCATGCACGAGTACACGAGTTCAAACCCCAGTACCACACATACAACGAAGTGTCTGAGGAATGAAAGTCACATGAAAAACTAATTAAAATTTGCTTCTCTCTCTCCCCTCTTTCTTAAAAAAAAAAAAATACAGTTATTAAGCTGTAACTTGATTTGTCTTGACACATGCCAAAAAAAAAAAACCTTTCATTTTTGCATCAGTTAATGCTGAACATGGTCAGACGTGGTGCTTGGATCCTGGAGGTCTGGAGGGGAGCGAAGCAAGTGTCTGCCCTTCAGGAGCTCAAAGTTGGAATGAAAGAGAAATGTCAATTAATAATTGGAATCCACGATGGTAGCCTTAAAGGGTGGTAAGTATAGAATGTTACATGACAGCCAGGCATACCTGCAATACCAGTGACTGGGGAGACTGAGATAGGAACCTCAGCAACTTGGCAAGACCCTGTCTCAAAATTTAAAAATAAAAAAAAGGCTTGGAATGTAGCTCATTGGCAAAGCACCCATGCCCCCCACCTGGGGTTCAATCCCCAATAGCAAAGGGAAAAAAGAAAAAAAAAAAGAAAAAAGACTGACAACTTATTTACATTGCTAGCATCAATGAATAAACAAACGGTGGCGTGGGAAGGATGTTCTGAGCAGAAGGAACACTAAGGGAAAAACCAACAAAAATAATAAAAGGGCTAGCTGCACTCAGGGTCTGAGGATGGTCTAGGTGGTGGCAGGAGAGTGTAGGCTTCCCAGTCCCCTGTGTCGGCGGCAACCAGGCACAAGACAGTCCTTGGACGTACCTGTTGAATGAGATGGAGCTAGGTTGGGAAGGGTCAGACTAGACCAGATGATAAAGGACTCTAGAGGACCCTCTCCCCACAGCAAATATTATACTGTAGGTCATGGGGAACCATTGAAAGTCATAATCAATTTGAGTTTTAAAAAAATCACACCGGCTACAGTGTGCTCTAAGGCTCAGAGGGAGGCAAGCTGGGGGTAGGACCTCAACTAACAGTCCCTCCACCCTAGAGAAAGGGAAAGCCGGGGCAATAGGAGACAGTTCTGCTCTCTGGCTGAGAAAGTGTGATGGGGTGGTAGAGGGATGGTGGTAGTGTCTAAACTCACAGTTTAATTCTTTCAAAAATATCTATTGAACAATTGCTAGGTAGAAAGCGTTTCTCCTTGGAATAAAATGCTTATTACTGAATTCCTGTCATGTTTTTGGACACTGCTTCGCAAACCTGGCTATGCATCAAAATCACCTGGGAGAGCTGGGTGTGGTGGTGCACGCCCGTAATCCTCAGAAGGTTGAGGCAGGAGGATCGCAAGTTCAAAACCAGCCTCAGAAGCTTAGCGACACCCTAAGCAACTTAGTGAGACCCTGTCTCAAAATGAAAACTAAAAAATAGGCCGTGGATATGGCTCAGTGGTTAAGTGCCCCTTGGTGCAATCCTTGGTACCAGAAACAAAACAAAACAAAACAAAAAAACACCCGGGAGCTTTAACACAATGCAAATTTACAGCTCCAACTCCAACTGTCCCTGCAGAGATCCTGATTTGGCAGAGCTGGGAGGAGACCCTGGAATCCATACATATTTTTAAGCATTTTATTTTGTGAGTAACACATTCACGCAATACCAAACTGAAAAGAGTGGATGACGGCAAGCGCCCTTCTCACCTTGTCTCCAGTGGTTTTAATCAACCAACCTGAATCAGGCCTAAAGGCTGAAACCGAAACCGAGTGCCATAAAAAAAACAAAATCTCTGTCCTCAAGGGCTTGTGGGGTAGCAGGGGAAATAAGAGGTGTCCCTGAAACACTGCAAAACAAAGACTCCCAGGGAACACAGGATCAGGCAGGCAGCAGGAAGGTCATGGGCATTCAGAGGAGCTTGGCTGGGGAAGGGCTGTGAGGGAGGCAGACGGGCAAGGCTCCCCAACCCCCTGCAGGGTCCTGATGAGTGGATTCAGCCGCGCAGATATGGACAAAGGGAGAAAAGGGAGTTTCAGGCAGAAATACGAAGGTCCGAATTTCACGCAGTGAACAACTTCATAACCTAGAAGTCAACCCAACAGCTTAAAACAAACAATCCAACTCTGCAAATGCAAACTGGCAGGGCAGCGAAACTTGCTGAAGATGCACTTAAAGCCAAAAAGCTCGAACCCCTCCTCTCCAACCTGAAGGTGCCTTCTGCCTAAATCACCAAATTTTATCAGAAATTCCACTGGAGTCTAGCTGTCCAGCTCACTGTGTGATCTCAGAAGGTGCTATGGCTGAAAGTCACATTCTGTGTATCCAAAGTGGAATGAAGAAATGAGTTCGAAGTCTGTAGGCCAGGGGTACACACAGTAGGCAGTGGGCAAATCTGCTCCTTGAAGGTTTTGTCTATGTTCTGGGGATGGAATCCAGAGGGCTGCGCATGCTAGACAGGCACAGAGTCCTACCCCCAACCCCCACTGTGCTGGAAAAATTTAGCTAACAAATGTCAAAAAGCCAAAGGTTTAACAAAAATCAAAATGTTTCTTCTTGAAAAACTGCAAGACTGGGCAATACCAGTGTGTTGCCTGCATAGCCAGGACTGGCACCCGGGAGCTGTGTCCCCTACGCTGTTTGCCAAGCTTTTATCACAAGTGGCATCTCGAGGAACACAGCCAGCCCCGCCCCTTCAGCAGGTTCAGGGTGCGTGACTGATAGGAACAGGAAGTAAAACAGCGCTGGACCTGCAGACTTCAGCAGACACTTCAGGGTCATACCCACACACCAACTGAGACTTCGCCCTCATGGCGGAAGATGGCAGATATTCTCACCCAAACTAGCACTTAAGTTAAGGCAATCCGCTCCATACACAGTAACTCAAACCAGAAGTCTTAGGAGCCAGCGGAAAGCCCATGAGAGATTTCAGAAAAAGAAATCCAAGTTAGGAACATGAGAAATAATAATAATACTTTTTTGTTGTTGTTGTTGTACTGGGGATTGAACCCGGGGCGCTTAACCACTGAGCCACATCCCTAGCCCTCCAGCCCATTTTTATTTTGAGACAGGTCTCACTAAGTTATTTAGGGTGCTGCTAAGTTGCTGAGGCTGGCTTTGAACTTTCAATTTCATGCCTCAACCTCCCTAGTTGCTGGAATTACAGGCATCTGTCACTGCACCAACAAGATGAGAAATAATCTACATGTAACTTTCTAAAATTTTTTCTAAAACGTAAACTTTGTATAGTTAATTCACTATTCTTAATGGTATTACCGAGATGGAAAAGATATGTACAAGAAGGGCTAACAAAAATGCCCTAGATATAAAAATTTTTAAAAAACATGCTTATTTATAATTAGAGAACATGGTCATCTGCCTTATGTTACTATCATCCTGAGTTATTTTAGCCAAAACAGTTTTTAAAATATATCTTTTAAATACACACATACATATGTATGTAGCCAAATGCATGTATAATACATATTGAATATATAAATATATATGAGCATATGCTATGCTTAAACACATTTTATAAACACTGATATATAAACAGGGTGAACATATAATTCAGCATCCAAAACAGGACACTTGAGAAAGAAGATACAACTAATAACTACGCCAGGAAAATGGGTAAACATTAGGATAGTATCACAGTAAGTCAGAATGAATGGCCAGCCTGTATTGTTACATATATATTTTTGATATAAAATTTGGTGCACGTATGTATTAAGATAAAACATACCTTATAAGTATATTAGTGCTTTAAAGAATTCTATAAACGCATGATAAACACCTTTTGTAATTGTGCTTTACAAAAATGCCACTGGGAAATTCCAGTTAACTGGCATATTTGGAATCTTCTGCTGCTTTTGTCTCCTGCCACACTCCATCCTTAAGTGAAAAAATACACATGTAATGCAAACATGGGCACTTAAGTCATATACTTTTGATGATTAAAATAGCTTTGCCTCACCTGCTCTTTAGAATCTCCTGCTCTAAAAAGGAATATAGACCTCTGTTCATGGAAAGACATTCACAGTGAGGTGTGCATGAAGACACGCAGCAGCAGCGTCTGCTCTATCCTGGCCTTCCTTGGCCTCCAAACTGAGGCCCACAGTCCACAGCACGTATGCCACACGCTCTCTGTCATCTTGGGCTCCTTTTCTCCTAACTTCAGAAGACCTCTACATTCCACCTAGATCAAGCTTTCAGAAAAACCCATCTCTCCTCTTTTTTTTTTTTTTTTTTGAGAGAGGGACAATGAGAGAGAGAGAGAGAGAGAGCAAGAAACAATTTTTTATTTAGTTTTTCATGTGGCCTTCGTTGCTCCAAGACTTTGCTGTGTATGTGGTGCTGGGGTTTGAACTTGCGCACTCGCGTGAGCAAGGCAAGTACCGTAACCACTGAGCCACCGCTCCTCCTCTTGATGTGATCCTTTTCTCTTGATCCTGAGCTCCCCTGCCTGGCAATCCCTAGTTGTCCTCCAATGAGCACCTTGTCTAGGCAGGCTCCCTCCATTGGGATTTCTAGTTCTTGGTGCATCCCATCATTCCTGCAAATGGAGTTATTAATTTGCTCACATAGGTCATTCCCTATGAGCTCCCTGAATGCATGGACAGTCTAACGTACAGGCACAGTATATCTTTGGTGATGTTGATGGTGAGCAAAGAGGAACTGGCTTGTCAGACCCAGAGCAGCAAATGCTTTACCTTATGTAATGTGCTTACAGCATTTCCTGATTTACAGCCTTAAAAAATCAGACCTAAACAAACCCAGATTCTACTACAGACAGAGCAATATGACAATGAAAATAAAAATTAATTCTTACCAAGCTTTTTCTTTCTTGTCTAGCATTCTTCTAATCTGGTAGTTCTTAACGTGTTTCATGCACCTCTGTCTCCCAAGATCATTCCCTTGGTTTGTGAGATCAAAAGGATTTTCAGGGGCTAGGGTGGTGGTGGCTCAGCGGTTACAGTGCTTGCCCAGCAAGCACAAGTACGCAAGTTCAAACCCCTGCACCATGTACACAGTGAAGTTTTGGAGCAACAAAAGCCACATGCAAAACTAAAACAAAAGTTTAGTTTTAAAAAAAGTATTTTCATATGATACTAAGATATCATTTGCATTTAAAAATTATGTTGAGATGTGCAGTCACGGTGAAAAGCAATGATGGATAAAACCACTGGCACCTTAGCAAGGATCACATCAATCACACCCAACTGAGGGAACAAAAACTATTCACTTGATTAGGTCTTGACCCTTGAGTAGATCTGTGTATCTTAATATTTTGGGATGAAAGGTACATGTAAAACACTTCTGGTGCATACTGAAACAGCACTGAGGGCTGGGCATCCAGGGACAGCAACCGGGTGACTCTGAGTTGTGGGCTGAACTAGCCTATTGTTCTCACAGAATACCAGTTTGACTTCAAAGAAGGACTGATAGAAAAACAATGTTTATTAAGACATGTATTTGGTCAAACATTTTCTTAAAAATGGACTAAGACTACCTGTCACTTTAAGGATACAGTTATTTTGTTACCAGTAATAAAAACTCATTTTCAAGGGGAAATTAAAAACTTGGAAACACTGTATCCACCACAAGCGCAACTTTCCAATACAGAATGGCTCTCCTGACCAGGTTGATGAGGTTGGCGGTGATGTCAGGGATGGGACTTTTGGATACTGTGTGACAAAGTTGAAAAATGCTGAAAAATGTGGGAGATCTGCCTAACTCAGTGAACCAATATTTTCCAATGACCAAGGCACATTGTTACAAAAAAAAAAAAAAAAAATCACCTGGGGGGGCTAAACCATGCAACAGAAACTAGTGGGTTAAAATGTAACAGAACATTACAAGTTCATTGGTATGGTTTCAGACTCTATGTTGCAACTAACTTAAGAAATTACCACTTGTCAAGTTTTGGTGTAGTATGAAAAAATATCTATCACCGACTGAAAAGGCTATTTAAAAACTCTTTTCCAATTACCTACTTGTATGAGGCTGGATTTTCTTTACATACTTCAACTAACAGAACATGCTGTATTGCAACTGAATGCAGGAGCGCATAAAAACCCAGCTGTCTATTTACCCAAACTTTAAGACATCTGTAAAAATGTAAAGTAATACTACTCATTTCACTATTTTTTCATTTTAGGGAATAGTCATTTTAATAAAATGCTATTTTTACCATTGTCATTTTTCATGAGTTAATAATTTTTCTCATTTAAAATTCTGAATACGATAAACATTGATAAACAAAATGTTAGATGAACAAAATTTGCTCTTTGGGTCCTCAATGGTTTGTATAAAAGGGTCCAGGGACCAAAAAGTTTGAGATCTGCAGTGCTAACCAATAAGAAAATGTTTACAATAGCTTTAAAATACTTTCTGCCTCCAGGGAATTATTTTATTTTGCTCAATAAGACAAACTGGGGGCTGGAGAGGTTGCTCCGTGGTTAGAGCACTTGCCTGACATGCACAAGACCAGGGTTCAAAACCCCAGTACCACACACGCAAATAAGTGCTGGAAAAACGAAAACCAGATGAAAAAATAAATAATTGATTCTTGGGCTGGAACGGTGGCTCATCAGTTATAGCACTCGCCTGGCATACGCCAGTGTGAGAGTTCAAACCCCAGCACCACATACACAACAAAGTCTTGGAGCAAAGAAAGCCACATGAAAAACTAAATAAAAATTGATTCTCTCTTTCTCTTTCACTGTCCCTCTCTCTTTATTAAAAATAGAAAAATTGATTCTCATTCTCTCCAAAATAAATAAAGAAAAAAAAGATAAATAATATATATGTCAAAAAGGACTAAAGAGAAAGTGAACGACAACATAGTAAGATACCAGGAGACAGGGAAACACAGATGGACACACCCAGGGTCACGCAGACACTTTCTGTGCCTGCCATCACTCGTTCGAGCTTGAGATGATTACTAACGATCTCTTGAATTTGCGCGTGGCTGCAAAACCAGGTGGCCACCGGGCCTTTCCACACTATGCTAGGTGAAAGGAGTTCTTTTGGTTGCTGCTATATGCCGTTTGCACAATCTGTCTCTGCTTGCATCTTCGCCCTCCCAGTGTCAAGAATGAACTCGGTCAAAGATCCTACCCGTTCATCTGTTCAAGATCAGCCCCACGCGACACATCCAGGCCTTGAATCCCTCATTCCAGGGCTGAATTCGAAAACAAAGGAAATTCTTCCCAGTGATCTGACCAGCTACTTCCTAGTGCTTCCAGCACAAATAAACCTTCTTTCCAATTAGTTAAGGCAATTTTAGTGAAAAATATGGAAGTAAAAAAAATTGAAATTATAGTTTCAATATAAACTTTATGTAGCCCTTTATAAGTCTTATTAATAAAAATTTGGCACATTTTTTTTACTAGTAAATCTTTAAGACACGACAGAGAGGAGAATGAAGTAACTTTCCAGCGTACTTCCCCAAGGAGAACTGGAAGTCGCTTATACATGGCTACTCTGCAGAGCCAGACTGAACCCCATTTTTCTAAATCTTCTGGTCAGAGGACAAGGCCAAGAGCCCTCTCACCAGCACCTTGGCTGCTCAATCCCTAAGATAAATAATAAAACTGAATCGACAGAACAACTTCCTCCTCTCTCTACTGCAAGCCGTCCTCTATAAAAAGAAACTTAGAAATAAATCCTAACTAAAAAAAGAACGCACTGTATTAGGATACTGACCTGGAATCCTGCAAAAGTCAAACTCACAGTCCTTAGGGGGCCACTGCAGGGCCTGTATCAGAGTGGAATCCGCTGCAGGGGTCTACTTGCCCTGCAGGGCTTTCTAACAGAGGACACCTTGCTGGGGAGCCGGCCCCACCGTCCCCCACACAGGACATGTTGGGTATCTACGTCAGCCCTCACGTGGTGGGGTGTTGGAAACACACGCATCAGATCTCGAAAACAGATTACAAAACACAAGCCCTTTATAGAGGGCTGTGTCAAGGAAAAGGAAAATCTGCTTGATTCTGTCTGCTATCAGGGCCCGAAAGCGCACACACAGGAGCTGCGTGTATCAGGGTTTAATGGACGTAAGCTATCAGATTCAAGAAGGCAGGGTGTGGCAGAGGAAGTGTGTGTTTTTCTAACTGTTCTACAGGCTGACTTCAGAGGCTGCAGAGAGTGCGCCACAGAGAGGGAGCTGGCTGGGCTGACCTTGCCCATTACCTGGAGCAGGTAAACGGTCGGTCTCCAGACTTGTGCCTGCGTGCACACAGGTTGTGAGAAGGAGTATTGTGAGACTCAGGAATGATGCAACAGGCCACTTAAACATTTCAGGTAGCTTATTTGGAAAGAAGAAAGGGGGTGAGGATCCTTGGTTTCTTTTTTTTGTTTGTTTATTTTTGAAACGAGGCAGAGTTTAAGGGTAGCCTGAGTACCTTGGGTTCATCTCAGGATCGAGCTTGTCTGGACACCTGCTTGCTTAAGAAACCTGGCAAACAGGCCTGGAGAGTCAGTCTCCGAGGCCTTCGGAGTGCTCTGTCCTGTTTCAACCAAATTCTACTGATGTTCGGAGTTCCAAGAGGAGAAGGCAGTTTTAATCTGGATATCATGGGGACTGAGGACAGGATTCCTGTCCCTTGAAACTTCTCATTGTAGGAGTGAGCTTATCACTAACGGGCTTGATTTCAAAGACCAAACGCCATTTTCTTGTGAACCTGAAGGGCTGGCTGATTTAAGGGAGGGTGGCCCCGCTTTTCTCAGTTGGCAGCTGCCTCTGGGGGAGGGTGGGAGGGAGGACCGCCATATGTTCTGGCTTCTGAAGGAGAAGGAACCTCCTCCCACTAATGATAAAGACAGGTCACCCTTGAAGAAGGGACAGAGCCCCAGCTACCACTGTGGTGCTAAACAACTGAAATATACCTCCCCACTGCTCCCCCAACTGCCAGCTCCAGCCCCCCTCATACCCGATTCTGGGGGCTCCTGCAAGACAGTGGATCACATTTCATACTGGTTCTTCCTGATGAACCAGAAACTGGGTAGACAGGAGTGAATGAGGCAACGAACACCGAGGGCACCAAGTGCAGTACTTGGCACACAACAGGAGTGTGATGAACATGAGTGGCAAGCAGCTTGAGAATCAGCCCTGTCCTGCCCCAGGGGTGGCTACACAGGGAGCTGCTGGTGCAGCCCACCCAAGTGGTTCCCAATGTAATTCGTTCTAAAGCTGCAAACAAGATCAGGTCAAGCCCTGCTAAAAGCCCTTCAGGCAGCCATCCTCAATCTTAGCTAAAGTCCAGACCTGACTGTGACCTCTGAGGTCCTTTGCTATCCACAGTTCCCATGGCTGCCTTCAGATCATTTGTTCCCTCTCACTCTGCTCTTTGCTTACTGCACCTGCTGCATCTCTTCTGGGCCTGGGGGCTTTGAAACGTGCTAGTTCCAGTACCACATGTGGCTCCCTCTCACACTGCACGCTTGGCTCCAGCCTCACCTCCCTTCCCTCCATCTGCTCCTCCTTTTACGTGCCTCTGATCATCTTGTTTACTTCCTTCCTATTGCTTCCCTCAAACTGCATTTACCGTAGTCCCACTTATCTACCGGAGAAATGTTCCAGAACCCTCCATGGATGCCTGAAACTAAGCACAGAACCAAACCCTATAAATAATGTTTTCTTCCTGTACATACATCCCTATGATAAAATTTCATTTACCAGTGAAGGAGAGTCAGAGATTAACAATCATAACTACTAATTAAACAATAAACTGTAATAAAAGATATTGAAAACTTATGAATTATTTCTAAAATTTTCCATTTATTATTTTCAGGCTACAGCTGACCCCAGGTCACTGACAGGGTGGACGGTGAAACTTTGGATAAAGGGGGACTACTGTATTTGTCTGCTTGTTTCCTGTCTACTCTGCCAGCCAGGAAGTTAAGTTCCAGAAGGGACAGGACCTCATTTATCCTGTTCCCTGTTCACAGCGACGTATCCAGACCACGGCACATATTAGGCATGCAAGATGGAAAATTCGCTACATACTGAGGGATTAAATGAATGAACAGAGGCGATGCTCAATATTTAGAAGCCGATATTACTACTGTGTCCAGAGTAGAGATACAGAAACTGAGCCCAGAGAAGTGACTTGCTTACAGCAGAGCGTGGAATTCCTGACGTTGGCACACTGCCCAGGCCATCTGTCACCTCCTGCGCACCTGCAGCAGTGACCAAGTCAGGGCAGGTGACTTTCTCTACAGAGCAAAAGGGCCCAGCACCAAGTCCAAACTGCAGGCTTAATATACAAGATCAACCCTGAAGAAGCTCCAAGCAGAAACAGACCTATGCTGGGATTTAAGAGGTAGGGCCATCAGGGACAGCCAGGCTGAGCCTCATGCCAGGAAATCATTCAGAGATACTGAAGAACATTCCAGTGAGGACCCCAAGAGGGGGAGCCAAGATTTGGAGTTAAGATGAGCAGCCTCTGATCACAGTGGCAGTTCCCCGGACAATCTGGACACTGGCGGAGAGTGGGTCTTGGGCCTGGGGTCCTTCATGGCTGGCCAGGTGCTGCCTGACAAGCTGTCAATCATGGTGTTTGTCTCACAGCCAGGATTAACTGCCCTGAAGTGAACACATCAGCAAGGTGAGTTTGTGTGCCTCCTGTCCCCCAAGACCAGCATATAGATCCATCCTCTCATCAAGGGTGAGGGTGCAGGCTCAGGATTAGGAGGCTTGCGGTGGGAACCAGCCAGCGTACGGTGGGAAACCTTAGAGGCGCAGACTCTCCAGGGCAAAGCTAACTTCGCTTTCTTCAAGAGAGAGGAAAGAGTTTCCTGGTCAGTATGGGGCAGGAACATGGTCAGCGAGTCTCGTCAGAACCCTACACCTACATCCCAGTGTCCTTGCGGAGGTTTATAAAATCCCCTGTGACTTGACCTCACTTCCTGCCACTCTAACCCATATGAGGCTTCCTTCTGTTCCTTGGATCTTTCTGATGTCAGGCCCTCTGCAAGGGCTGGGAGTGCCTCCTAGCCTCCTGTGACATCCTCCCTTCTGGCACTCCCACAAGCTTCCCAGGCCCTGCAACCACTTCTAAATGCCTTCCAGCCTCGTTCCCTACCTCGCCCAGCCTCCGCTCATGAGAGGCTGACGTGGAGACGGTGCTGGGGCTGTGATCTGCTTTTGGGTTATGGAACCAGGGATGCTTGCGTAACCCAGAGCCCCGATAAATAACCCACCCCAAACACATACATAAGCTCTCTTCTCCTGTCAGGCAACCAATAGCAGGGTGGAAAGGGCATGGTAATGGGTGCCTCCATGGTGCTTTTCAGCACAAGCATGGAACCTCAAGAAGGATTTGAAACAGGTGACCTCAGTGACACTGAATCTGTTTCGGGAGATGGGGTCTGGGCAGGTGTGCCTTTTGCATTCTGCTGTGTGCTTTACCAGTCTGCATCCTGCAGAAAACCCCCAAGATGTGCAGTGCTCAGGAGCTGGCCTGTGACTTCCGAATACATTGTGAAGAAAAGGGTTACTCTGTCTCCTGCTTATGTTGCAGCCCCTCTGGGCAGCCTTTCCAAAGGTTACTTCAGAATGACACCCACATCCCTCCACAATGTGTCAAAGTCCCCCTGCCAACTGGTTCCTTTGGCAGGAGGGAAGATGATGTCAATATGACAGCCATGTGCTGTGCCCCAGACTCAACAGACATGTCTGAGTGCCAGGCACTGGTGGGCATGCCACATCCACATGGTCCCAAGGAGGCCTAACAGCAATCTTAATTTACAGATGATAAAACAGACTCAGGCCATGCAACTTGGTGAAAATCATAGTGATGGGCACAGCTGGGATTCAAACCCAGGCAGGATGACCCCAAAACCACTATCTGTTTCTGGTTCAGGAGCATCAAGACAGGATAAAGGACTAGCATTTCCACCTCTGGTTTGCGACCCCTGCCAGAAGGGAGCCATTTCTCTAACATGCTCAGGGACATCACATGTACCACCAGGTGGTCCCAGGGTGAACATTTCAGGGCAGTTCGTTATTTCCATAAAATTCTACTTTAAATTCATTTTCCTAAAAAAAAGAGTAAACTTCAAAGTAATAATTAACATTCACAAATATTAATCACTTTGATTTTTATCTACTTTTGTTTCAAGATAATATTTATTGAAGGTAACATGGTAATGGCAACAGGGGTCACCATTAGAAGGGGCACACAAAAGGAATAGTGTGGAGAGACCCAAAAACATTGTACTAGTCCATTCTTCTTTCTTTTCTTAAAGAGACAGAGGGAGATACAGTGTGTATGGCGGGGGAGTCAGTTTTTTTTATTTTTTCATCTGGCCTTTGTTTCTCCAAGACTTAGTTGTGCATGTGGTGCTGGGGTTTGAACCCAGGTCCTCATGAACACCAGGTAAGTGCTTCAACCACTGAGCCACTGCTGCAGCCCTCATACTAGTCCTTTCTTAAATCAGGGATCTAGCTAAGGACAATGTCCAGTCTGGCACCGTGGTGTCAGTACTCCTGATTCTGTCATGACCTGGGGCAAGTTTCTTAAACTCTTTGTAGTTCAGTTTCTTCATCTGCCAAATGGAGCTCGTAACAGAAGATACTAGGGATAACGTGAGAACCAAAAGCTAAGATTGATAAAGCACTCCACACAGTGAGTGGCCCAAAATCAAGCTTCATAAACATTAGCTATTTGATTACTATTATTACCAATAAATTATTATCAGTTACAAACCCCAGCAGGAGCAAGTACTAACTAGGCCTTGGCCCCAGGTCCCAAATCAGGGAATGTGCAATTCCTCAGTGGCAGGAACACAGGTTGTATTTCCCCACAATCCTTCTCGGTGCTTGATGCCCCACAGGCGCTTACCAACTAATCATTCTTCCTAACACAGAGCAGTTACACCCAAGCCCGAGCCACCGCACTCGCACTCGTGGGCAGCTCACAAATATCATCCAGATGATTTTCTTTTCTTTAGTTAGAGGCACTGTTAGCATTTTTCCTAAGCCTGTGGGAAAAGGCACCAACAATCTACATTAGCACTCTTTCAAGCTGACTACTTATTAGCTGTTTGGGAAAGAAGCCTGGTAAGATGGAGGCTGAAATAATCTGTTTAAAACACATACTGAGAGCATCAATAAATTTCCGTTATGTGTGCTTTTCCTCTAAAGTCAGAAGGTCACTCAAACCTGGCTATCAATTTGCAAGCATAAACAAAGCTAGGATGTTCTGTTTACTGGGCTATCTGGCTGTTTGATGGTGACAATCCTTTCCCTTCTGCCTCTTTACCTCTCTGACCTGTTTACAGACTCCTGGCACACCACACCTGCTCCTTTCCCTTCAGGCAAAGGGGATCTTTGGCCTGTAAAGTCTTGGGACATCCTAGCTCTTACTTTAAAGTAGGAACCTAAGAACATAATAGTTCAGTTAAGATTTATTTTAGGGTGAATTTTTATGGTTTTGGCCTTTTGATATCAGCTTTTTTTTTTTTTTTTTTTAAGACAGGACAGTGAGAGAGAGAGAGGGGAAATCAATTTTATTAAAGTTTTTCACATGGCCTTTGTTGCTCCAACACTTTGCTGTGTATGCGGTGCTGGGGTTCAAATCTGCATCCTTGCGCATGCCAGGCAAGCACAGTAACCACTGAGCCACCACTCAAACCCCTTAAATCTCAATGAATTCATTAGTTTGCATTTTGTTCAGTAAGAAAAGAAAAAAAAATCTATGTTCAGTTTGGGGTGTAGCAGAGTTGTGTCTTTATTCTAGACTGTGATTCAAACTTCTACCCAAGTCTAATTAAAATTATTGGCAACTGTCAGATACAAGCTTGGAACTGTCAACAGTTCCAAGCTTTCCTTTCCTTATTCTACCAGACCACTATTTTTTCCTTGTATAATTGGTAATCTTTTTCCTCTGAGGGTAAAGTAGGGCCTCTGCTTATAGTGCTTGGGCTCAAATTCCAGTTCTGCTAACGTACTAGCTGTATGAACTTAGATGAGTTCTTAACGTTCCAGACTTAGACTTACTTTAAAAAAAAATCTATAAAGTGGACACAACAGTGTGAACTCATTCTTATGAGGATAAAGTGGGATAATATAGATAAAATGTAGTATTTCATTCTATTGTTCTTTTTTACCCTGATCTTCTTCCATGAAAATTCTAGAAAATAAAACAAAGCAATACCTACTATCCCTTCCTCCAGCCCATCCTACTGTGATGCTAGCAACCAGTCTAATGCTTTTTGGTTGAAAAGGTAGTGGAAGCAGGGTCATTTGTGAGTGATGAGTGGAGAGTCCCAGGCTCTGAGGGTCTCCAGGAAGTCCAAGCACGATAAGCTCTGGTGGGCTGTAAGGTCAAGAGCTGCGGGGCTCGGGTCAGGCTGGCCCCCAAAGAAGGGACACAAGCTAAAAAGCACACATGAAACCAAGTGCGAGAACAAATATTTAGCAAAATAGGGGACTATAAGCATTACAGTAAGAATTCCTATATTTAGGCCTTGGAAGGATATGTACATACTTTCGCTATCGGGATGTACTCAGAACATTTTCAAAGAATAGGTACATACATCACGATGTGATATTATCATAAATATAGCTGATAACTATGCATTAATACAAAAGTAGTGACTCTTCTGTTCCAGGGAGCCTTGCATGCCCATTAGAGCTATGGCCCCCCGGACCCCACTGGGAAGAGTAACCAGAGGAGAGGATGGGATTGGAGCAGCCAGACAGGAGCTTCCACCCCTTGAGGGGCTTCCACAGGCCCACATGCTGCCCCTTTCCAAGGCTGCCCTGAGACCACCACCCCGGATTAGAGCGTTATCCAGTCTGCTTACTCATACGAACATCAAGGCCGCAGCTTTGGAATGTCAGGGGACAGGGCTGGGAGAGCTCTGTTCTCCTCACACTTCATTCCCTTCCACCTTCACCTGGAGCAGAGGGGACTTTTCTGCACAATAAGGTGAGTTATGCTCTGAGTGGCATCAGGACCAGAAAGTAGAGGAGACAGGACAGAGGGCTGAGACTGGAGAGGTGGGGCTGGATGTGGGGTGCAGGGGGGCGCAGGATCCCAGCAGGAGGCTCTGTACCAGGCATCCCTAGTAAACAGCACAACTCCTGGGAAGGCCTGGCTTTTTCTGAGTCGCTGACCGTCCATTCTGCTCTCGGGCTGAATGGCAGGGTTAGAGTCATTAGCATCGGCCTCCCTAAGTACTTCTTGGCCCATGAGAGTAGCTGGTTATCCCTTCCCTGGCGGCAGCTATTTCAGGTTGCATTTTGGGGTTCCTTCACAGTTGGGGACCACAGTCCATACCCACTTCCCAGTGCCACGCTCACAAGATGGTGCTGAATCCACATAAAGAAACACTCTCAGGTCCCCAGGAGCTGGCAAACTCAGCCCCCACGCTGTTCTCGAAATGGGATCGATGAGTATTAGTTCAATATGAACTGAGCACAAACACCTGGGCTGTGGAGGAGTGTGCACTCGAATCATTCTGAACTTGCCACAGGTGGATCTGAGACTGTTCAGGTCAGGGATGGGAGCTGCCCCACCCTGTATGGGATCTCCTCCTTCAAGGTCTTCCCCCTGAGCAACCGAGGGCCCTCTGTGGCAGCCTCTGCTATGCCACAACCCTTTGAAGGTTCATCCTGTGTGTCCCTCTCCTGGGCCCCACGCCTCTAATTCCTTCAGCTATCCCCTGCAAATTCCATAGAGAAACTAAAGATCACATGGGGTGACCCAGGTTGTTGTGCAGACTTCTGGTTCTAGAAGCCTTGCCATACCATGCTCCTCAAATGGCAGCTGATGGCCCCCACTTATTAAATGTGACCTTGGGAAATACCTGACCTCACTAAGCCTCAATCTTCTCTACAAAAGGGAAATAATCGTGGAGTGCTGGGAGGATTAAATGAGGGTAGATGAGTGCTTGTTAAATGGGTAGTGGACAGCAGGTGCTTGGTTATTCATTGTATTTTTAATATATGAACTTTTCACAGGGGGTTGAAAGCACAGGCTCCTCCCTTCTTTCCTTGTTTTCTGCCTCCCAGTTGGCTTCCAAACTTCCAGGACTGAATTCTTTAATTTAAAGATGCACTTATTTGGGGCTGGAGTGGTGGCTTAGCGGTTATGATGTTTTCCTGGTACACACAAGGATAAGCGTTTTAATCTCAGAACCACGTATACAATGAAGTGTCAGAGCAACGAAAGCCATATGAAAAAATAAACAAAATTGATTCTCTCACTTTCACTGTCCCTTTCTCTTAAAAAAAAAAATGCACTTACTTATTCTCATTAAATTTAATTGTTGATTTGGTTCAACCTTTCCCCACCTGCTGAAATATTTCAGAATGCTGGTTCTATCATGAAAGACATCTATAGATCCCTTAAAAGCACCACACTGATCCTTGCTCCAGTTTAGGATGGTGCTGCCTGAATGTGATGGCTCCTGTCACCCACTCGAATCATGCTTTACCATCACTATTACTATACTGATGTCTACTTAGGAAAGTTCATCAATCTGTCAGAACAAAAGAAATAAAGCCTTTGTTTTGTCTTTAAAGAAGGAGACTTAACACAATGCATGCTATCAGCATGAGGTCGTGAGGTCTGGCCATGTTAACATACCTACAGGCTTAGCGTGAAGACACTGATAGCCCAGGGTAAGTGACTTTGAGTTTACACCAGAAAGCTTTAGAGCTGCTAGGAACAGAATTGCTGGGAACAACCTAAGAGCAAAAGAACAAGATGCCAAGCTTCCTGGGCTGATCCATGGTCTCTGGGTTGGTCTTTGGTTACAGGTGACTCAATGCAAAACCCTAAACAGTTACTTTGTCTCTGCTCCTTTGTTTCAATAAACGTAGTACCAACTAACTTTTCTAGGCATTCTGTTGTGTCCGCTCATTCGCCTATGTAGCTCAACCCATTTGTTTTTCTTGGGCTCACATCCCAGCATCCTTGCACCCCGCCCTGCCATGGAATTTAGACAGCCTGCCTTTGTTTTTGCACCCATATCCGCCCACCCAGCAGAACACCACCTTCCCATCCTGGCTCCTCCCAAAGGCCAGCTTTCTGCACCCAGACCCAGAACAAAGACAAGAACGCTGGGCCTTATTCCTGATTAGTCCTGTGCCACTGACAAATCACTTTCATATGCACCACCTTGCTCGCCTTCTCACGACACCCTTGTGGGCTCTGAGATAATATTTCCGTTGCAAGGATGAGATACTGAGTCTCAGAAAAAATAAAGCAAAGTCCCAGCACCACACAGCCAGCAATTGGCAAGGCTGGGTTTGTGATCCTGATCTTGAGACTTTGGGCACTGAAAAAAAACTATACATTACTAGCTATATTTACTAATAAAGCAGATTTTCCTGGTCAGCACATACTCTACCACACACTGTTCACCAAATGATGTCTTATGCATTCTATTTTGTATTTCTTGTCATCTTGCATTACCTGATCACACAGCATTTTGTTTAATGTATTCTGCAAAGTGGGAGTAATACCCGAGAAGCAATGAGTAGAGAGAGTTCAGCCAGCAAGTGTTCAATTAATGGGATCACATATTACCACCAGCACTACATTTTCAGTATGTTCATTAAAATCAAATTGTGTTGTCAGCAGAATCAGTTCAGAGAAACCAACTACTTCCTCCCCTTTACAGCCACCTTCTGGAGCCCACCATCCAATAGAAGACCACATGCAGTAGCTCCTATGTGAAGATCATGGTGCTACACTGAGAGGTATCCAAGGCTGTGGATGGGGCAGCCTAAAACCAAACATGGGGAGGAAATTTGGGGGAAAGGGGGGATGAGTCTTGAGGGATAGGGAGCACTCCTTGGAATCCAGGGTTGGCAAAAGTCTTCTGTTCTAGGCAGAGGTCTAAGCTCTAAGGCAAGGAAAGCTGAGATAGACTAGAACACCTAGGGAAGGTCAGAGAGGCGGGGTAGCTGCTGCACAGGGTGGGTATAGGGGTTGCCTGTATATGAGGAGGGAGACTGGCTGGCCCTGGTCAGGAGAGTTTCAAATCTAATGACAAGCTGGACTTGTCATAGTTCTCAGTGCCTAACTGAACAGTGGAATCGCCTATGGGACCTTGGGAAAGCTTCAGTGTTCAACCCCAGCTCAAGATTCTGATTCATTTGATCTTAGGTGGGAAGTGGGCATTGAGATTCTTAAAAACCTCCTCAGGTGACTCTAAGGCACAATATGGCAAAGGCAGGTCATTTAAAGGATTTGAAAAATGAATGTGACAAAGTTGCAGACAGGTCATTGTGGGAATAGTTTGGTGAGCATTCTGTGTGGTGTCTGGAAATCGGGCAAGGAGACAGGTGGGGAGAGGAGAAAGATTTGAAAGTCATTTGTATGGCAGAGTCAACTAACTATAAATCGGAGGGGACTGAGGGACAAGTGGCTGCCTTGCCCATCTGCTGCCTAGATGCTCCATTTACAGGAGGGAACCCAGATCAAGGAGCTGGTGTGCGAGGAGGGTCATGAAGACTTCACTGTTGAACAGCAAGCTGTACTGTGCACTGACACAGGAAGGTGACTGCACCCCTGAGCGTGGGTTTTGCCCAAGGAAAGTCAACTACATAAAAAGAATGCATAAAAGGAATGGTACATACCACAATCATATGGAGACCCTTTATTATAGCTTTCAATTCTTGAATTCAAATAGCCAGGGGTAGGCCCTGGAGTCTGATTTTTAATATGCTCCCAGCTGCTTCTGGATAAAGGGAGGTTTGGACGTTGTACTCATTTCCCATGGGTGCTATAACAAATTACCACAAACTTGGTGACTTAAAACAACAGTAATTTATTATGTCACAATACCAGAGGACAGAAGTCCAAATTCAAGGTGTTGGCAGGGCCATGCTTTCTCTGAAGGCCAGGGGGACAATATAGGAAGGAGGATGCTTTCTCACTTCTAGTGTCTCACGGTTCCATTCTTTCCTTGACTGGCAGCAGCATAACTCCAATCTCTGCCTTTGTCTTCCAACGCAGTGGCTCAGCATTTGTAACTGGCTCCCAAGTTAAGCCCTGCCTCTAGTCCAAGGACTGCACTCTGAGTAGCAAACATCAGGACTCCCCTGCAGGCTGCCTGATGGCTTCTCATTGGTCAATTAGCTGTGGAACAGGCTCCTGGAATGACTCCACATCCTGGCCCCCCCGCACGACATAAACCCACAACCTCACTTGTAAGAGCAGCAACTTGTCTTTATTGCCAAAGTTCCGAGAGAAGCCTAACTCCTCTTATAAAAGTGGGTAAAGTAAAAAGGACAGATTCTAGAAAGGATCTGTGTATGTGGTCCATCTTCATCTATGTCAAGTAGAGAGGGTGAGGTCCACCCAACCAAGTGGTTTAAATGAAGTTTAAGGAAACCAAGTTTCCTTGCTTCTGGTGAAATGATGACAGTGGCAATGGAGATACTGATGCCTCAAATAACAAAAGCTAACCTTTACTGAGCATTTTCTACATGCGAGTCTTTAGAGACATTATGACTCAGCACCAAGAGTGAAATGGAAGTGGTTAAAAGATATTTAGGAAAAAGGGTAGCCATTATAAATTCTAGGGTATGCAGAAGGTCAAATAAGTGTCAACGGGGAGGGACAGGACAATTCTCATACTCTCTTGGTCTAGAAATACTTTAGGAAGTTGCTATTTGAGAAAACATCCTTAGATGGAATAGATCAATACCATGGACTGAATCCATCAGGATATGCCTGCTGTCCTCTGCTGTCCCCATCTCCTGATGCTGTCCAGGTTAGCCTCTGGAAGCTGGGTTCCATTCAGCTGCCTTGGGAGTGACATGCCCAGATGAGAAGGAACTTCTTTTGATGAGTTCTTGCTGTGTTACCCTGGAATCGGTGCACTGAGCACTGGGCAGATCAGTGGGGGTTACTGCGTCTGATGCCTCTCCAGAAGTCCTTGGACACACGTGCTGTGTCCAGTTGTTGACCCCACTGACAATCACATTGTCCATGTGAAATGGAGACAGTTTATATCTGAGGTGGCTAATTTATGTGCTGTGACATAGAGAAGGTTAAACTGCCATTATTTTTCCTTCGACTTGGTCTTAGAGAGCCTCCAACCCAAGGCTCTATAGGAGCAGACTGCAGGCCACTATTGTGGGAAACCTGACTAGTAGGATGAGTCAGATGGTGAAGTGCTTCACAGTTGAATGCAATCTCATTTGGTACCCATAGTATTTTAAAAAATTCTAATGCCCCCCAGTTTTCTAAAACCTAACCATTTTTTAACTTCTTATACCTAGCCCTCATTCAACATTCCTATTACCTTCTTGCACCTGTGTGTGTGTGTGTATGTGTGTGTGTGTTTGTGTGTGTTTGTTTTAGACCCCAATCCATAAAATATAAGTACAAACCACTTTTAGAATTTGTTCTGCCTGGGGCTGGAGCAGTGGCTCAGCAGTATGATGCTTGCTTGGCATGCATGAGGACCCAGGTTCAAACCCCAGCACCACATACACAACTAATTGTTGGAGCAACAAACACCAGATGAAAAACTAAATAAAACTAATTCTTTCTCTCTCTCTTTAAAAAAATAATTTGTTCTGCCTATAAAATTTCAATCTCTGTATAGTGATTCATTGCCCTTGTAAATGATTCGAGCTCAAGCTGAATTTTAAGTATTCAAGTTCTCAAAACTGCTCAAGTGCTCCATCTCAGTGGCGATAGGCAGGTGCTGAGAAGCCTTGTCATGCAATATATTTGGGTGACATATTTTTCCCTCAGGATCACTCCAGTTTGTTTGCTCTCATGGGGAAAATTTCTCAAGACATGAATCCTAGGAGACAGAGTGCAGAAAGCAAACCTTCCCTTTGTTCCAGTCACTTCAATGATGGGGTGTATTGAAGCTTCCAGAAGGCGATAGCTCCTAACTGGCACTTCACGAAATCAGATTTACCACTGCTCAGTGCCCCTTTAAAAATGGGCCCTGGGGACCGCAGTAGCTCAGCAGTTATAGTGCTTGATGGCATGCGCGAGGACCCGGGTTTAAAACCCAGCACCATGTACGCTACTGGGTGTTAGTGAAGCAAAGGCCAGATGAAAAAATAAATAAAATTGATTCTCTCTAAAAATAAATAAATAAAAATTTAAAAAAGAAATAAAAATGAGCCTTGTATTCATGAGCAGGTACTGTGTAATGGGGAAGCAATGATTGCTGAGCAATATGCGGCTTTATTCAGTAGCTCCTTACTGGGTCAGAGTGTTCTAAGATGACATCACGCTCCATCACAGTGTCACACAAACATAAGGATGCCCAGACAAAGATCACAGGGATGGATCACAAGGACTTAGCTTAGACCACCTGGCTGTCAGGGCTTCAAAACAATGGGTCAACAAAACAATGCATATCCACTAAGCACCTTCAAGGAACTCTCCAAACTGCCCTGTGGAACAATGACGGTCAACCCCAGGAAGCAAACTCCTGCTCTAGAGACATTAGGAGGACATGGAGCTGACCCCTGGTCTGGAGGACAGTCTGAACATCTGTTGTGTATGGGGACTCTGCAGGAAAGCTGCTGGTGCTGTTGCCACGCTCCGCCCTCCCCTCCTCTCTACCATCATTAGCCTCACATTTGCAGCTGCTTCCGACCTGGTTTCAGACACAAAATGCCAAGAGACCGTTTCCATGGGCCTGGGCCCTTGCCTGCTTATCTGGATCCATGCACACACCTTCCCCGCACACATAGAGAAAGCACTTCCTACAATTCCTCCACCATGCTTCCAGTTTGAAGCCACCACCGATAATGCTGGCAGCATAGCCCTCAGCGGTGAAAGCCACTTCCTGCAAGGGTTCAGGAGTGCCATCCGGTTGGCAGCAGTGTCAAGAAAGCCCATGCACAGGCCTGAGGTCCAGGGAGAGGCACAAGGGCTTTTCTAATATGGAAAGATCACACAAACCAGCCAGTCTTACAAATGGATACGCAGTGGTTTAGACAGAAACTGACTGGGGAAGATGGCTGCAGAGCAGAGAATATTAAAGAATTAAGTTCCAGCAAGCTTTTGCCAAGTTTGCCAGAAAATAGAGTTAAAACAGAATACAGTTTTCTGGCAGCAGGCACGGATCTCCAGAGCTCCCCTGCTCACCTGTTCTGAAGTAGACTTATCTGAGAGTGGGCAGAGATGATGTCAATACAGAAGTTGTTTATATTAAAAAAGCAAAACTCCCCCAAACAAGCCCCAAACCCACTGCAGATAAAACCCCACAATATGCTGTTTAGAAGCATTATGCTTTAAATACCCTCATCTTAAAAAAAAAAAAAAAAAAACCAAGGACACTGAAGGGAGCAGGCTGTGCTGTGGGACAGCGAGTTTCTGCTTCTGCTTTCATTTTAGAGAACAAATGCTCACGAGCTGCAGGGGGAGGAGCTCCCCACCGGGACCCAGCTCTCAGAAAATGGCCACCCAGTTAGGAACCTGCACACGACGTGCAGGGCACCCAGAGACCTGCTGGGAAGATGGGCACTTACCTCTCACACCCACCGTGATTGAGATGCATAGAGCCTTTCTTTCAGCCAGTGACATAAATCATGCCTCCAAAGTATTTGTTTGCTGAATATCACAATGACTAATCGCCAGAACTTTTATCTTCCTCCCAGAGCAAGAAAACCTCACGGGGAAAACAGGTCATTTTCAAAGTAAGGTTGTTGCTAGGACTGGAGGTGAGATTCCTATTTAAATTTCATAAAGGGGCGGTGGGGGGAAGACCTCAACAATTATGTCTCAGAATAGAGAAGCAAAAATCATCAGAAACTCATTATACACAGAAAAGAAAGCCTTAAAATAGATCATTCCAATGTGACAAAAAGCTTTTAATTGGTTTCTTGAAAATGTCAAAAATAAAAACAAATTATTATGTGAGAATTAAATATACAACAAGCAGGGTAAGAAATTCACTGAGAAGCATATTTCCGCTTAGGAAAAAAAGGTGTCCCTGGTAATTTACAGTGTTCTGTGCAGAAAGTCAACTCACGGCATGGAGTGGCTAACGACACTCCAGAATTCTTAGACCTCGACAGGAAAAATTGTAAAGGTTAGGGTTTGGGGTTCTACACCCTCATAAGCATGGTGCGCTCACGGTTGGCAGGTCTCTAACATCCCATAAAACCCCATTCACCGCTCTGTTTCTGTGCAATGTCACCACTTCCACAGGCTACCCGGGTGCCCCTGCTTTCTCAAAGCGGTCCTTCCATCCCCTCGTATCAAAGTGAGGTGGAAGTCCCATTAATCCAAGGAAAAGGCTGACCATACCACAGGAGGTGTGTGGGTCAGCAACCAGTAACCAGGACAGTGTGGAACTGTGACATTTAAACCCCTTTCACCAAAGGGCATCGAACACAGCAGAGGCCGTGGAAACCTCCCTTTCTGAGTTCACATCAGGAACTACAAGGCCAGAACCAATCAATACATTTAAGCAGGGACGAACTAGAATGCGTTTTTTTTTTTAATTTTATTTTATAAAAGGAAATCTCCATGTGTTACCTAGAAGCCAATCAGGGTCCTAACAGAACTAAGGAGAAATCTTGCTCACACAAAATGCACAAAAGTTTGGGGAGGCCGATTCTAAATGCGGGTCTGCCTTGCCTGTAAAGATAATAAATTCAGCTTTGTTTCTGCTGAATTGGTGGCCTTGTTATCTAACTGGAATCGCCTCAACAAACTGAAGTTCTGCTAACGCACGAACAGAAAAAAACAAAACAGGGCCCAGAAACAATATCTAACTCACAAAGCAGGAAGTGAAGGCTGAACACCCAAAGTCCACCTCACCTTGAACGAGGCCTGCCTTCCTGGGCTGCTAAGGTAAAGCCAGAAGGCTTCCACGATTGAACGGCCACCGCATGGCTCATGAAATGCGCCACTGCCAGTGGCCAGCATCACAGGGCTGTGCAAGCTGGGTCTTCCTCTTTACATTCCTTAAGAAAATGTTTAGCTCCTCTCCGGTGAAATCATGTAGGCTGCTTAGTAATTTTCATAATGTAAGAGAGGAATTTTTTTTATTTTGTAGGGCTGGGGGTCCAACTCAGGGCCCTGCACTGCTAGTCAAGTGCTCTACCACGGAGCTGTACCCCCAGCCAATGGAAAAAATGCCCTTAAAAATGCGAAACTGCCTTCTTCCTCTCCCAATTTAAAAAGACCTTTTATTTTTCTTGGTAGACTTGTAATTTTATGTTAGGAAAAATATATAAGCTTATGCTCCCAAAATTCCAACTCAAGCATATACAAAGTCATAATAATACATCTGGTTAGAACTAAAACAGATAATTTACTACAACCACGTTGAGTTTATACCAGCAATTCAAATATCAATCAAGGGGCTGGAGCGGTGGCTTAGCAGTTGTGGCGCTTGCCTGGTGTGTGTGGAGATGATGGTTTGACCCTCAGCACCATGTACATAATGAGGTGTCAAAGCAATGAAAGTCATGTGAAAAACTAAATGGAGTTGATTCTTTCTCTCTCTTTTCACTGCCCCTCTTTCTTTGAAAAGGAAGAAAAAAACCAAATATCAATCAAGTTGTTGATATCTACAAAAAAAAATTAGCCTTTTGAAAAGGGTAACCAAATTAAGACTTTTTAAAAAAAACTTTAATTGGCAAGAATCCAAGTGCTTCAGTTGGACCAGAAGTTCTGTGCCCTGTGACCCTACTGTGTGGCTGCTGGGAGTCCAGCAGGTTTTACAGTAGGCTTTCTCCATAAAACAGTGCCAACCCCTGTAGGGTCTGCTGCTGGCTGCCATCTCTGACCCTCTGGTAGCCTGCCTGCCCGCCTGGCAGACTGAGTACGGGACACTTTCATTAATTGTGTGACCTTAAGCAAGTCCTGTGTCTTCTCTGGACTCCCATTTCCCTTTCTGGAATGTGTAGAGGTTGGGCTAGTTTGTTTCTGAGGTTCTTTTTAACCATAAAATTTGAAAACTATGCTAGGCATGATGGCACACTCCTGTAATCCCAGTTACTCTGGAGCCTGAGACAGGAGGATTGCAAATTCAAGGTCAGTTTGGCAACTAAGCAAGGCACCATCTCAAAAAATTGAAAAATTTCAAAAAAAAATTTTTGTAAATGGCTGAGGATGTAACTCAGTGATTCAGCACTTGTCTAGCATGCGCAAGGCACTGGGTTCAGTCCCCAGTACTGAAAAAAAAATTGAAAACCATGATTTTTTTCTCCTCCCTCACCTTTGTCCTCTTTTGCATGACTCCCAGTCAGTCCCATCGTTCTGTAAAAATCTTCGTTTCCTCCAAAGGGGGCAATCTCACAAATGTAAAATCAGGCCCTTTTCTTGAAAGTGTATAGGGTAGGGATGCAAAACCCATAGCCTGGCTATTATTTACTTATCTACGAGGATGTCAGATAGCTATGAAACCAGGACCCCTGGAAGATCTCTCACTGAGCCACTGTTCCCCTCTCCATATGCTTGTCCCAGCACCTTGCTTTTCTGCTGGAGAGGAAATGCAATGATTGCATGTTAGAGCAGGAAGGAAACTGAGTCACCACTGAGCCAAACCTTCTCTGGTTACAGGTGAGGAACCCAAAGCAGTAAAATCATTACTTTCTTCTTCAATGTCACACACTGGGTCTTTGCTAGGAACAAGTCCCCGGCTTTTTATCTCTTCCTAAACCCACCGTTGCAGAGACTCTGGGTTCTTCCCCAACCCCCTGTAGGATTTATCAGGCCACAGAGGGTAATCAGCAAGCACTTACCAAGCACCTCTAGACAATTCCCCCAGAAGCTGTTTTAAACTTTCAACTCGCATATGACTCTGGGAACATAGTTCATCACAGCAATAGTGACCACTATCCAAGACACCAATTGATCGATCTTATCAGCACATAAATCCCTTGGTGGTTTTTCTCTAAAAGGAAAACTTGCAACAGCACATGGATAATAGATAAGGGCGGGTCAGGGAAAGAAGGCAGCCCTGATCTGATATCTGCTATGTAACTGATACGTAGTAAATGTTTGTTGAACAAATTCATGTTTGCACTTATCTCTGCTTCACTTTCTTATCAAAAATTCTGAGGTTAAGATAACATCAGGAATGAGGGTCTCTAAGTCTCTGGCCTAAAATCAAGAACACACAGGTATTTCATATGCTCACTATGTGGCTAGGGGGCCGCCTAGGGCCTAGACAGAAGGGGATGGCCTTTGGAGTTGGACGACTAGGGCATAAAGCTCTCTACAGCTGTGGGGTGGCACGATGGGTCCTTCCTTGCAACCAGGTGGCCTGGGTTCTAAGACAATGGCTGAGGTGATGCACACCAAGAAGGCCCATTCCACCCTCTTCTTCAGGGGCTGTGGGCATGCACAGGGAAACCCTGTTTCCAGGAAAGGCTCCAGGCCATCAGCACCCTACTCTAAAACAAGCGAACCATCAACAAGATGCTGACGATGTTTTGAAATGACTCAATATAGTTTTCTTTCTTTCTTTCTTTTTTTTTTTTTTTTTAAAGAGAGGGAGAGAATCAACTCTATCCATTTACTCATCTGGCCCTTGCTTCTCTGACACCCAGCCATACACATGGTGCTGGGGCCCGAAACCAGGTCCTAAGGGCTGTAACTGCTGAGCCACTGCTCCAGCCTGACTCAATATAGTTTTAATAAACATTTCCGTTGTACCATTCAATTTTGAAAAGTATATATGGTAACAAAAAGCATAATTCAAGATACACAAGCCAAACGTTTTATATTCTCTGTACGTAGTTTACACACCAAACATGTATATGTGTCTTAATCCTTTATTGCTATAAGCAGAGAGCTAGTACTAGGCAGAAAAAAAATATTTTCATCTAATGAGGTTGGGATGGAGGAACAAAATGAACTTTAGCCTAAAAATTATATGACTAAAGATGCAGAGGATGAGAGAAATAACAAATGACACGTTTATTCATCCGAAGACAGAAAGATAAATGCATTTAACAGCATGACCACGCGGCGTTGCCACCATTAAACGTGTTGTTGCTAACAATTAAAGTTATACTGGTTTTGCAAACCCCAGGCACAGCGACAGGGTGTCATCACTCACTGCACAGCAAAAAAAACTGGTTCGAGGGCTGTGTCACCCTGTCCTGCTGTGGTTATGCTGCAGACCGTGGTGGGAGGGTAATAATACCGCCAGACGTTGACTATCTGGACTCCAATGGATTGTACATGATTACAAGTAAAATCCACACACATGAACGATATGAATGTGAAACTTTTCAGCACATACATGTCGAACGGAAACAGAATTTGAGCGGGGTGTGGTGACACATGCCTGTTAATCCCAGCAGGTGGGAGGCTGAGGCAGAAAGATTGCAAGTGCAAGGCCAGCATCAACAATTTAGTGAGACCCTAAGCAACTTAGTGAGATCCTGCCTCAAAAAAAATTAATAATAATAAAAACTAAAAGGGCCGGAGATATGGCTCAGGTTAAGTGTCCCCGGTTCAATTCCCAATACAAAAAAAAGAAAAGAAGTAGGATTTGAAATCAGCCTGTTAAGTCTCAGGTTTATCCTCCCTTCCCTTTGCTTTTAACAAAGTACAATTGTGAATCTTCATCAGCAGTCACAGTGCTACTCATTTAAAATGATGATTCCCTGGCTCCACCCCCAATCCGCTCAATCAGAATCAGGGCCTGGGAATCTACATTTTGACAAGTTCCCCAGGTGCGTTGTTATACACACTAAATTGCTGGTCAATCAAACTGGCACAGCATAGAATGGCGCTACTAGGAGATTCACACTTTCCAGGATGAAATCCATATAAACGAGTTGTACAAATAATGCTGTGTGTGTGTAGATGCCCACAGTATAAATTCACATATCTACACAGGGTTGTAAGGGAAAGGAACTGACATTTACTAATGGCCTACTATGATTTAGTTCCTGACCAATTTATACATCACACCATCTTCAAAGTAAACCTATGTGAGCGATGGATGGAAAAAGGCTTAGAAGAAGTTTGCTACCGTCACAGCCTGGAAAATGGCCCAGCGAGGTTGTGAAACTGGATTTATCTGACCCCAGCCTCCTCATTCCATTGTGCTAAGCTCACATGCACATGAGAACAGACACAGGGCATCATGCCACAGACCCAGGGTAGGAGTCAACGGAATTAAATTACTTTTTAGAAAGTTTTTGCATCAACAGAAATGTAGCGTTTACAGCACTCACTCTATAAAGGGGTATCCTTTGGCCTGTTTGCTGACAATGAAACACAGCGCGTGATTATTATCAAAACCACATTGAGGGCTGGAACGGTGGCTCAGCGGTTAAAGCGCATGCCTGGCATGTGCAAGGACCGGGGTTTGAACTCCAGCACCACGTACACAACTAAATGTCACAGAAAAGAAGGCCAGATGAAAAAATAAAGTTGATTCTTTCTCTCTCTTGAACACACACACACACACACTGAACTGGATTTTAGTAATCAGAAGTGTGTTTCGGGACATTCTAGAGCCAAATTTAACAGTGATTCTTGATTTGTGCAAGCTACAAACGTGTACAAATAAAACCACTTTATATTCATCCTGTACCTCATATTGCCATACAAATTGATAATCTACCACTTGCTGATCCAGTGGTCTTCCTGAGCCCACCACTCCTGCTCTGGGAAGCTCCCTCCGTTGGGAAACCCCATTCCATGGGCTTCTGAAACCCTTTAGGGTTCTTCCTTGCTCTCCTACCAGACTTCTCTCTGCATCTCTGGGTCCTTTTCTTTTCTTAAAATGCTCCATCCTCAATCTTTTTCTCCATATCTCTACTGGAAAATCTCTCTCCCCAACCTCTTGGCTTTTTCTTATAAAGCAGTGACTCCCAAACTAGCCCTGACCTTCCTGTGGGGCGCAAAGCCCCATCCATCTGGGAGGACAGCATGCTTCAACACTTCAGACTCGGCACTTCTAAAATGCACCTGCTCCCCTCCTTCCAGGCTTCCTGATGGGCACCACGGCTGCCAGCATAAGCTGCTCCTTCTCCCCTAACACACTTAATTCTTCCTTTTACCTCTGCTTCTTCCCATCTCACTACTCAATAATCTGAATGGATTGTCATCCAGTCTGGCCGTCTTTCTCCCCCTGCCTTCTTTGGTCAATTGCAGTAGCCTTCTTACTGGCGTCTCTGTCCCTCCCAATCTATGCACAGAGAGTGCTTGTCCCTAATGCAAGGCTGTGACACTCCCTGATCACAAAGCTTTAACGACACCCATTGGTTGATACGTTTAAATTTCCTAGTTGCCATTTGAGACAATTACTGTTCGGCACCGAATGTTTTCCAGCTGCATTTCCTACTGTATGCCTGCACAGGCCAGTTGTAACTCAGCGGGACTTGTCACTTCCCCTCAATGTCCTTCATGCCTTCTCGATCTCCCTCTGTCCCTCCCTTTCAAATGCCTCCTCAAGTTACCAGAATATCTTCTTTTTTGCATTTACCACAGGACAATTCTGTGCATTTTATTTATTTTTTCACCTGCCTAAAGGTCTGAAAGGAAAGATACCAGATTGTTCCACTGCCAAGTTCTCTATCCCCTTTAGCACAGTGTCAAACTTACAAGTACCCCAATATTTGCTATTTAACATGTATAGAACTCCTAAAGTTGACAAAGTATGTGCACATTCAAGATCTCATTTATTTTTATTTGGGACTCAAGTTATTACAAGTAGCATTCAGTCATTGCAATCTGATTTCTATTGCTAAACACAATTCTCGGAATGATCCCTAACTTTCTTTCTTATAAATCAAACATAAGTATTTCTTCAATTGCTTTACTTTTGAATACCTCCAGTATTCTGGTTTATAAAACTAAAAGAGGAGAGCATTTTGAATCAGAGAAAAGCTCCCTTGCCAAACTGCTTTTTCCTCTGCCTATAAATTAAGAATACAAATAAAAAGGCCCCTACGGGCAGGCGACAGTAATGGAAAAATGAAAATGTAAAAGAGAAGTGAGAAATTCCTTTCTCAACATTTTAAGATTTTAAAAATGGCTCTCTTATAGATCCACTTGGGGACTGGAGGGGTGGCTTAGCAGTTATGGCACTTGCCTGGTATGCGTGAGGGCAAGGGTTCAAACCCCAGCACCAGGTACACAACGAAGTGTTTAGAGCAACGGAAGCCACAAAGCAAAACTAAATAAAATTGACTCTCTCTCTCTTACTGCCCTTCTCTCTCTCAAAAAAAAAAAAAAAAAAAAAATTATAGGTCCACTTGGTTAGAGCTGATATTCCAGCATATTACTAAGGGTCAAATAATTTCTTGCTAAGAGACTGGACATATCAATTGTAAAAACATAATAATCTGTTTGAAAACCCAAGGGCCTCTCAGGAGCTTGAGAAACAATTTATTGGGCAAAAAATAAACAAACTCAGAGAAGGCCTTATTACTGTTTACAAGCAGGAAACATTAATTTAATATATGGAAGTATATGTTAGAGTGGAAAAAAATAAAAAAATTGAAGTGAGAGGCAAGAATGGGATATGTCTGGTTAGTCTGGTCTGTTCCTGTGACAGATGCCACTCATGACTGCTGAAAGGTGGGCAAAGGAGAGCCAGGGGTGGCAGGCAGCGCCCATCTGACTCCACCTCTTTGGAGTCTGGGCAGGGTTTAGGTTGCCAGCTCCTGGAGGGCAGGTACTTTGTCGTCACATGGTGCTTTGCACATGGAATCAACTCCATAAATGGAGTATGAGATGCAAAGCGCTTTATGACAGGTTGACATTGTCACATTTTGGCCCTTTAACACCTGTTCTTTACTTCCTCAGGGTATTGTGCATGATAAACACACGCAAGTGCTTGACAAATGGAAATTTGTACCGTCAACTTCTGGGGCTTTGTGCACGCCTCCAAAGCACAGTGGGGTGCGCTGGTTGTCAGTTCTTAGCTATGAGAACCCCACGTGTCTTGAGGTGGGTTCTTCATATTTGTATACTTGGAGCCTGGCACAGTGCTCAGCCCACAATAGGTCAGGAAGCTGACTGCAGGACTGAGCATCCGGGATCCACATTCCAGCCCTGCCTCAACCCCAGCCCACTGGGTAACCCTTCAGAGCCACTTAAACTCTTCTGGTAACCTCTGGGTCAAAGAAGCCACTATTTATGAAGAGATGTTTAAAAGATCCCATAATGCCATTGGCAGAACTGGAACGAGAAAGCAGTTGTCCCAAAGTCCTTTTCCACTGTTCCCCTTCATCACGGAGGCCTCACCAGGCTTGTCTCCTTAATAAGAGACTGAGAGTCACGGACACTTTGTAATCCCCAAACCCGGGGGACAGCTATCATGAACCACACAACCCCCAGCCCCTCAAGAACAACCATTTCCTATTTCACGTAGACTAAGGAGAGACACAAGCTTAGTTACCTCAGTTAGAACAGACCAGCCTTAAGAGAGTTTGCTTTCTGTGCTTTGGAAGAAATCACTTGGAAATCCTTGATACCGAGTCCTCCATCTCCTCCACATCCAGATCTAAAAAAAGAAAAAAGTGCAGTGTCCCATGACTAGCTGCCAGAATTTGATGCTTCAGCAACGAAAGGAATTGCAATTAGCATATATTGAACACCTACAGTAAGTCAAGGACTGCACCAATGATTGACAGAGGAGGCCTCCAATAATCTTCATAACACTCTCAGCTGTATAGCACATGCACCCATTTCACAGACATAAACACGGAGGCGCCAGCCAGATCACAGAACCATTCAAGGTCACAGAGCTGTTTTTGAGAGGTGGGACTCAAACCCAGGCGCAATTGGTTGCAAAGCAGGGACTAATAAGCCTTAAGTAAGGGTTTCAAAGGCTGTTTGGACACTGACCCGCTAGTTTTTCAAAATTGCATTATATAAACTGAAAACCAAACGTTGCACAGAGCAATGCTTACCCTTACTATGTGCGATGCAAGTTATTTTTTATTCCATTTTTTTCTTCTGCACATATTCTAACTCCTTAAAAAAATTCTTTTCTTTCTGCCAGTAGCAACCCACTAAACGGATTTCGCAATCTCATGGGTTCTCACTCTCGGAAAAGCACTGCGCTAAGACATGGCACCTCGCTAGAAGTTTCTCTGAAACCACGACAACCCCTCCCCCCCTCCATTCTTTTCAGCCATGAGAACCTGACCGAGTAGTTGAGCTTCCCAATTAGGAAAAAAGTCTTTAACCTTTAAAATATGCATAAGACACCACAACACATATCATCTATAATGGATCCTAATTGGTGCGTTCAATGAGGGCCGAAGTCCAGAATGGAATTAGGCACTTACCTACAGCAAAGCAGAAGTTTTAAAGTGGAATCGCGGACAGACTAAAATCTCAGGTGATTTATTGAATACCTGCAAATAAGTGTCTAACAGCGGGCGGTGGTGGTGGATCGACAGAGCTGTCCTAGCTGCTGCAGGAACAGGAGGCTGAGATTGCAAACCCCTGGGGGCAGGGCCCTGGCTTTGCACGTCCCGTTCTATTCCAGGGGCTCTGCGTTGCACAGGAAATCATCACGTCCCGGTAGGGCCAGGACTGGGGTCCGACTCTCATCCCGGGGAGCGGAGGTGCGACAGTCAGCGCGGCTCCGGAGCCTGCTGGACTTGAGCCCACCTTGTCCCGGGGTGCGCACTTCTCCGTCTGGCCGCCCTCCGGCACAGCCGCGCAGCTGGGCCACGAGATGCAGCGCCACTGCCCCGACTCTGGGTTGCGTACCACCCTCCCGGCTCGGGGCGCCGGAGCCTGCACCTGCGGGCGCTCGCTCGCTGCCCGCGGCGGATCGGCGCTCGCAGCCTGCGGAGGTCTCGCGGGCCGGGATCCCGGCTCCAGGGCCGAGGAGCTGTCCCGCTGGCCGCGCCCGGGGCCCCGCGCACGCAGGCCGCGCCTCGCCCACCCGGCCCGGCGCAACACCCTGCCAAGGGCACTTACAGGGCTGGGCTCCTCGGCCGCTAGCGCGCTTCCCCCGGGGGTCCATGGCGCTTCCGGACCCGCGAGTCCGGCCGCGGCGCCGCACAGCACCGCCCAGAAAATGGACGCCGGCGGCTCGGCTCCGCCGGCCCGGCCCGCCCCCGCGCGGTGCCCGGGACTCAGCGGCCCGGAAAGAGGTCGAGCCGACCCTCAGCTCCCCGGGCCGGAGCTGGGGAACCGCCACGCGCGGGGCGAGGCCTCGGGAACGCGGACAGACCCTCCACGGACCCGCGAGGCTCCAGGCCCGACCCAGGAGCGGAGGGAGGACCCGCCAGGCCCCGGGCGCCACCAAGGGGCAGCGGCCTCGCTTCCTCGCGGAGGGCACAATTCGGACCTCGCCAGAACGGAGGCTAGTGGCATTCAGAGCGTGGCCTGGGCACAGGATCCAGACCCTGCACACTTGAGAGACGCAAGAGTCAGAAAAAGTCCCTTACAGTTTTAATTGCATCAAATTCTCAGGAATAGGTGACACCTGTGCTTCCCCATGACTGTCAGGAGAGGCCTAGATTGATTTTCCCAACGTGGTATGAAAACGATTTCACGCAACCCAGCTAGTCTTCCTTAAATGAGAGGCCCTGGCGGCCTGCTGGAATCCTCCTTCCAAGCTCCAGGGGACAGCACTGAAAAAGTGTTTACTGAGGGCGGTGGCAAGCTGCCCGCAGTGGAGCTAGCAGTCTAATGCACGTGTGTGCAGGTGTTTGCTTGTCTAAAAAAAAAATGCCGTTCATATTCCTTGTGTTCTGATAGGACTGAGTCTTAAACTTTCTTTAGAAAAGATTCACTCCAGGCTGCAGCTTGGAAGGATTAAGAATCTGTTCTTTGCATGACCTGCAGCCGTTTTTTAACCTGGAATACAGGGTTGCAATTCTGCATTTCCCTTCCTGCAGAGGTTTAATAGAGTGATCGTTTTGATGACTTAAGTAGATTCTGATATTAAACAAAAAGCCAGTAAAGCAATTTAAATAATAGAGGAAAAATATATTGACTCCAAGTCAAAGAATCATGTCATTTAAAAATAAAAGCCAAGTTTTGAAGGCTGACAGGTTGGGCAACATGCATACACATGTATACTAGTAGTTTCCAACCTCCCAACACCAAGCACTTTTATTCCCCTTCCATAGGTCACGTGTTCAGAAAGCTCCTACTCCACTAAATGCATCTATTAAGTAATGATTCATCTTAAAGAAAAAAAAACCTGCAATGCGTTTGTAGGTATAACTACCAATCAGAGCTGCCACACAACCTGAGCCAACCTGTTGAAAATAGTGGATTCCAACCTAAAAACCTCATAGTCTAATTACATGTTTCCATGTTTCCATTAAGGCTTTTGGAAACCGAAATTATTCAAAGACCTGCAAGAGAACTGAGGTTCCCAGATTAGGAACCAGGGCCCTGCAATAAGAAGGTGGGAGGTGGAAGAGCAAGGCAATTTCAAAGGAGGCGAATTAGTGCCTATTGTAGGACTGAGAATTAAATGAGATAACATACGCGGAAGCACACTCAACAGTGCCTGGCACATACCAAGTGTTCTCTACTTGCAAGCTGTTATGCCTGCTGTTAGTATTGAAAGTTTATTCTCAGAGTTATTTATTTATGTATTTATTTGGTGCTGGGGATTGAACCCAGGGTCCTGCACAGGCTAAGCACAGGGTTTACCACAGAGTTACGCCCCCAATCCAAGTATGCAGACTTCTAAATTCTTACCATCCAAGCAGTGAGAATCATAGCTACTGTGTGAGAAACAACCTTTATAGTCTAGAAATTTGACACTAGGGTCACCTGGTGAGTGACATAGGGGATTTTAAACACGGTCTGACTCTACGGTCCACTTTCTTGCTTTGGTAACTGCTCCAGGTGGTACCCTGATCAGATGCCGTCAACGGCTTCTTACTGGTGAAATCGGCTCTGGCTTTCCTAAGAGGCTTAGCAAGTGAATAGCTCCTTATATACACTTGGGAATTCACAAACAGTGGCATTTCTTTCTCATTGGAGCCAAATGTTTCTCCAGAAGCAAGATTTCCCCAAATTGTTATTAATAACCGAAATATCACGGCAACAGTTTTAAACACCGCAGCCTAAAACTTACATAAGCAGCCAGGCCTTCAAAATTTTCCATCCTTCCTCATAACCAGTCACAGATTTTCTCTTAATCATTCTTCTGGGTATGGGGAATTATCTGGAAATTTCCAGGAACATCCTACCTTGTCATAATTATATTCTTTTCCATGAAGGTTTGTTATTTTCAATGTAACTAATTGTGATGTATTTTCTATATAATAATTTTCAGTTCAATACATTTACAATGAAAAAAACAGAACAAAACAAACAAACAAAAAAAAACCCCCAAGTGTCTCCTCTCTTAAATTTCCACCTGATCTTCATCATTTCCACAGCACAGCTCCGGAGCCTTTTCTGGGTTCTTTTCTAGAAAGCTGCCTTGCTCTCTACTTGTCATTTCATTTCTTCTGCCTCCTGCTCTTGCTTTCTAACTGCTGGCAATTTAACATCGAGTGCCCCTTCTCTTCCTACAGGGCTTTAGGATCACCGTAGCATTACATAAAAGAGCAGAGAGTTGTCTCTTTGAAGCCCGCTTGCTTGCTTGCTTTCCACCCAGGTTAGGGATCCATGACTCTTCTACCTCCTGTGCTTACAGCTCTCTGTTCATTGATGGTTGACTTTTCCCCCTCTCTTCTCCATCCGGGCTGTCACCAAATTCCATCAGGAGATTTCCCCTCCTATGGCTGCTTATCCCTTTCCCTTCAAGCATTTTAATATCCTGTCATCTCCACCACATTCCTGAAAGGCCTCTGTGTGTGACATTGTGTTGATGTCCACCACAGACTCTCAAGAGGCATTGTTTAGAACTGGGGTGTCAACTTCTGGTGCTGCCTGTGGGAGCCTGGCAGATAAATGCGTGAAGTTGCTCATACTAAAGTGGTGTGAACTGGGACCTACAGAATTCCCACCCTGCCTACCTAGGAGCGGGACATGCGGAGCAGGGGTGCCCACTATCCAGCCGCAGACTACTTGCTACGGGTAGGAATGCCAGATCCACAAAGTATTACGGTAAAGCAAAAAACCCCAGGATTTTTGTATGAGTTCTGTGAATGTTAACTACAAAAAAATTTAAAAAAAAAGAATAAAAATTAAAAGAGCCTCAATCTGATCAACCCTCCAGGTGTAGCTACCAGTTTACAGGAAATCTCAGACTGAAACATTTAAAACAGCACAAAGGGATGCAATCATCCAATTTCTGGTTGGGGAAAGTTAAAGTGTTTTTTTTTTGTTTGTTTGTTTTTGTTTTTTTTTAAATAGCAATAGCAAGGATAAAAGAAAGGGAGAAAAGCCTGTAGGTGAAATGGAATTTAAGAGAATATCAATTGCACTGAATGGCGCTTATTTGAAATTGTGCTTGAATGAATGAACTGATTTTTTTAAATGACCAAAATAGAGAAGTTCAAATGGTGACTATGATCGGTGATATTATTAAGGAATTATTATTTTTCTTTTTTTTAGTAATCCATATTTTTTTTTAAAGAGAGAGGGTCAGTGAGAGAGAGAGAGAGAGACAGAGAGAGAGAGAGAGAGAGAAAGAAAGAAAGAGAGAAACAAATTTTTATCCAGTTTTTCATATGGCTTTCATTGCTCCAAGACTTCCTTGTGTACATGGTGCTGGGGTTTGAACCCACGTATTCGCCCATGCTGGGCAAGTGCTGTGACCACCGAGCCACTGCTCCCGTCCCAGTAATCCATATTTTAAATGTACGTTTTAGTTGTCCACATTTTAAAAAGTTTAATTTAGAAATACATTTTTTTATTTGTTTGTTGTTTTTTGGTACCAGGGATTGAATGCAGGGGTACTTAGTCACTGAACCACATCCCCAGATCCCTCTCCCCCTTTTCTTTTAATTTTAAGAGAGGGTCTTACTAAGTTGCTGAGGCTGCCTCAGCCTCCCAAGCTGCTGGGATAACAGGCATGTGCCACTGTGCCTGCCTAGAAATATTTTAAACTTATAGAAGAATTGCAAAAATAGTGCAAAAACCTGCTATACACCTTCAACCCAGATCTTGTCCTCCTTTCCATTCAAAAGTTACAGACATCATTCCTTTTTACCCCTAAATACTTCATTATTTCTTTCCTAAGAAGTATTCTCTTAGAAAATGTACCTTTTAGAGAATCATACTGAAATGCTTAGTGATAGAGTGATAGAATGATTTGCTTCAAAATAATACAGGAAGCTAGGTGTGGGGGTGCACGCCTGTAATACCAGCAACTCAGAAGGCTGGTAATGGAGGATCGCAAGTTTGAGGAACCTCAACAACTTAGCAAGACTCTGAGCAACTTAGTGAGACCCTGTTTCAAAACAAAAACAATTACAAAGAGGGTGCTGAGGATGTAGCTCAGTAGTAAAGTGACCATGCATTCAATTTCCAGTATTAAAAAAAGGAAGAAATTTACATGAAAGAAAGGGGGTATTCATTAAACTAGTTTTTCTGTTTCTACATATGCTTAAGATTTTCGTAGTAAAGTTTTCAAGGTTATATTCACGAAAGACTAAAATGATATGAGATGCTTATGTTGCAATATTAAGAGGATAGGAATTTGTCTATAAAATATTGCACAGATAAAGTCACCATGCACAGATAAAAGACTGCCGAAATGAGAACACACCAGCTCATTCACAGTAAGCACGTTACTTTTACAATAAGGAAAAAGGTAAATATGGAAAAATTTGAAAAAGAAGAAAAAATTAGAAAACAAAAACGTTGGCAACTAATTAAATTTAAAATATTTTTACAAGTCAAACAAAATACATATGTGGGCTGGATCTGGCCAATGGGTCCCAGAGAAGCAGATTATTTAAAAAATAGGTCTTCAAACTACAACCCTCAGGCCAAAGCCAGCCCACCACTTGTTTTTGTATGGTCCACAAGCTAAGAATGGTTTTTACATTATTAAATGATTAAGGAAAAAAAATCAAAAGAAGACTATTTTATGATGTGAAATTACTTCAAATTCAAATTTCAACTTCCATAAGTGAATTATTATAGAGACACACCACGGTCCTATTATTATTATTCTATTTAATATTTATATTACTACATTTTGAATTTGATCAATAGAAAATTTATGGATATTAGCTTTCTTTTTTGTTATATAAATATGTATACAATATCCTCAGTTTTGCCTCGGCCTAACATTAAATGAAATGTACGGGAGGCCATTGATTTAGACTGTGCTCCTGCTCTGGACCCAAACCATAATGGAGTTGCTCACGCTAAAGTTTCACATCACTAAATTGGAATTAAGTTGTTTATCTGACCTTCTGAGAAATCAGACAAAGCCCCAAACAGGCCAGTTTTAGCGGCATGATAAGGAGTCCCCTCTGCTTTAATCCTTATAAGGAAAATAACCTAAAGTAACCCGGTGTGAACCAATCCGCTTTTTGTTTTATGCTGTTTCCTTGTTCCTGCTCAAGCTACTTATAAAACGCGACTTTTCTGCCAGGCCTAACAGAGCATCTTTCTACTTTTTATAGATTGGGGTGCTGCCTGGTTCGAAAGGCTAGTAAAAGCCAATTAGCTTTTTAAACTTAATGTGTTGAAATTTTGTCTTTTGACACCACAAGGCCTAAAACATTCACTGTGTGACCCTTTGGAGAGCAAGTTTGCCAGCCCCTGGTCAAGGACTGGACTTCCACCATGACCTGAGAGCAGCTTGGTTTAGTGGAAAGAGCACCGGTCTAGGAGTCAAGCCCTTAACTCTCTGAAAGACCTTGGGTGGTTACAATTTCTCTGGCCACAGTCCCCTCCGTGAGAGAACAGAATGGATCTAACTGAAATGGTTTGAATTCCCAAAAGAGCTGGGCAAGAAGTAAAGTGACAATGGCAACACTAACTGATACTGTGATACCAGGCTTGGCTCCCCAGACCCAAATTCACACAATCAGCATAGCCTCTGGGGAAGGCTCCGTGGACACCCCCACCAGGGGTTGCATAGGCTGCAGAAGAGCAAGCAAGGAAGGAGGAAGGCAGCTTTGGGGCTCCCAAAGCAGATCTGCATACCTGCCATGGCTAACAAGACTTGGAGAAAAAGAATTTCCTCAAATCAACAGTTTACAGCAGGTATTTTAGGTGGATCTCCAGTCAGAAAACCAAAAAGCAATTGGTCACGCAACACACATAAAAGGTCTGCTCATTTAAAGTTCAATTCAGGCTGGGAGTGGTGGTGCACACCTGTAATCCCAGCGACTCGGGAGGCTGAGGCAGGAGGGAGGATCACAAGTTCAAAGCCAGCCTCACCAACTTAGTGAGGTCCTAAGCAACTTAGTGAGACTCTGTCTCAAAAATAAAAAATAAAAAACAAAAAGACTGGGGATGTGGTGGGTTAGTGGTTAAGTGCCCCTGGGTTCAATCCCCGGTACAAAAAGGGAAAAAAAAAAGTTCAATTCAGATCTAGGAGAGCAACAGGGGGAAGGGGGAACTGGCATTTTCCACACGCAGAATAGAAACCTTTGGATAGAACTGGAAACTTTGTTAGACTCTGGGACAATTCACCTTTAAGGGCATCGATCAGTAGGCCCTGCACAACAGGCAGTGTGGGACAATTAAGCAACAAGGTCAACCTTAAGACGGAAGCCAGACAGAGCATCACAGCACCCGGTCTCTACGTCGCCTGCATTTAGGATCTCCCCAGCCTTTCCCAGTTGTACCCCATCTCCACTTTCCTCCCATGCACCCTGCATCACCACCTTCAGGGTGCAGCAAAGCAGCATCTCCTCCTGCTAACCCCAGCTGCCTCCTGACTGCTCCCTTTGTTCCTGCTTTCTTATCTCCAGCCCCCCACCTGCCCTCTTGCCGCCCTCTCCAGTGTGCACTGTTTCCCCATTTTGCTTCCCAGATGATCTCCCCATTCTCTTCCACATGGTTTCCCCAACACCCTGCGGGCTTCAGAGAATCTTTCTGCCCCATGGTTCCTCCCTTTCCCTACTAAAGGTCCTCATTTTCCCTTCCTTAGCGCTAGAAACAAGGGTAGGGGGGACTTACAAGGGCGCTGCCCTTCTGGGATTTAACCACATTCTCAGCTGGTGGCTTTTGTTTTCTGTCTCACTGGCTGGTAAGGCCCTCAGGGCAGGCGCTGAGCGTCACTGCTCAGCATCGGGGAAGATGGGCAGGACTGTGAGGCCTTAATTAGAGCAAGGCCTCAGACTGGGTAGGAGACTTTAGGATGCAAAAAGGAAAGAAATTTCAAAATATCTATTTGGTAGCCATGGCCACTGGGTAGAGAAGAAGGTGATTTTATTATAGAAAACAATGAAAGCCTTTACCACCCTTCACTAACACAGAATGAATATTTATACGGGTGTTTCAAAAACAACACAGTTCCAGAAAACAAACTCCCTCTGCGGACCAAACATACTTAGCGCAGACGCAAGAGCTGGTCTTGAACCCTGAGCAGGAATAAGTCAGAAGCAAGGAAGGTGTTAAGGGAATAGATGCAAAGTCAGTTACAAGATGGAAAGTAATTTTCCATTTAAGGAGATGTTAAGCCACGGCAGTGGCACGCTGGGATCACCTAACAAAGACAAGGGATTTGGCAACTGGTCTCTGAGCTTGCAGAAAGGTCACTTCCTTCTGCAGGACAGTCAGCTGGGGGACCCCACTCTCACCCGCCTTGTCAGCCAGGGAAGGTAAAAAGCAAAAGCATCTTGCCTGCATCACCAATTCACATTTTTGCATTCGGGGGCTTCTCAACTTAACATCTGCTCATGAATGCAAAAGTGGCAGCCGTTATTGAGGTCACCTGGCAGTGCAGGCAGACCAGCTTGGAGAAGGGCAGCCAGACATACGGTGGCTTATTAGGAGCCAAGACATCTTGAGACAGTGGTGAGACAGAGACACAAGTGAAGGACTGTCCTTGCCATCGGCTGAGCTGCCCCCAACTTGAAGGCTAGATTCCAGGGAATAGTGTCAAAGACCAATAGGAGAACCATGTGCTATCTGTTTCTTTCTGCAACAGGGAGGACACACAACTGTGACAGTCCATATCATGCCTTGAGTGGGAGCTTGGATGGAGATTCACAGGTATCAGTCACTATTCCATTAGTGTCTGTCACCTAGTATATGCTCAACAAATGCTCCAGGAAGTGAACAGAAAGGCTGAAACCCCCTCCCCCATTGACATGCAGCAATACCCTACTGCAGAGAAGCAGAAAAAGCTTGTGTGCATGCAGTGGGGTGTTTCTCAAAACCAAATGAAGAATGATGAGCCAGCCGAGCCGTCTCCAGGGCGCTAGGCAAAGTCTGCTAAACTGTGAATCAATTCGAGAAGGTGCTTCTGGAATGTCCAGAAAGCTCTGAAGAACCTCAGAGTTTCTAACTTGTAGAACAAACCCATCCCTTGTTCTCTGACCTTTGTCAGTTGACCAGCTTAAAAGGTGTGAAAGAGTACTGGCTCTTAAGAATTTTTGTAGCGCTACTTGCTGTAATAGAGAAAATCACTCTAAGGATAAGGCTTAAAAAACAAAAAAACAAACCAAAAATGAAAAACCCCACCAACAGACAGAGATGTTGGCAGAGTTGAGGAATTTTAGAAAAACCCGAAAGAACCTCACTGGTGAGAGGCGTTTTAGGAGACCGACAGCCTATTGGTAAGATGGGACAGACCCTTCCACCATTTTGCCTTTTAAGAAAATTGGCGATCTCCGTGTTTCTTTGTGAGATTAAATTTGGGAGTTCTTATGAAAAACAAATCATGAGACGCCCCAGAAATTTCCTTGCTCCAAAAGGCCTTTCTTGGATTGTCACAAAATCTGTGCCAGGATTTCATCACAACCTAGCACTGCAATGCCCAGAGTTTCACTGTACATTTGTAGGCAGTTTCAGGGTAGTGACTGGGTCAAAGGCAGTGACCCCATTGGCACCAAATTCTGGGAGTCTGAGTCTGAGAAGCCAGTCCCAGGTGCCCGGGTCACCCTCTCACAGTCATGCAGCTGTCAGACCTGGCTCCGAGAGAGCCACAGGTACACAAAGAAAGGGGAGTTTGCAGCCTGAGCTTCCGGCCTCCTCTGCCTGGTGAGGCTCCCATGGGATCTCCACCTGGTGAGGCTCCCCTCACCATGCAGCCCTACCTAGCCCTAGGCTTTCCCTGTCCCGCCATTCTCCAGCACCGTCCTCCCCATTATGCGTTGCCCTTGTTTTTTTTTTTTTTTAATTTCTTATTTTATTGTTCTTTTTTGCACTTCTCTTCTTTAGTTATTCCTTGGCATATTTATTTTTGCCTATTTCTCCCCCCTCCTGTCCTGCCATAGTAGGGGCAGGTCCATGAGAAGCAGGCTCTGGTCTGTCTTGCTCATTACTATATCCAACTTCTGGAATATGCCTGGTATATAGTAGGTGCTCAGTAAATGTGTTAATTGTTGAATTACCAAGAAAACTGTTTAGAAGAGCACTTCACTTGGAAGGGAGAACTTGGAATGAGCCGCACATTACCAGAAATCCAAAGGTTTAGAATGATTTAGTACTAAAGAGAAAGGTACTAGATCATTTCCTAGATTTTTCTCATGTACTAAGCAGTAAGATTGTAAATCACAGTCTGACCTCCAGCCCATTCACTGGGCTCTGTAAACGTGGCTCAAACAGTTCAACATCATTATGGTAGCAAGAGATGAAACCCTGCTCTCACTGAATTAAAGTTTGGAAAACCATTTCCTATCATTAAAGGTGGGGCAGTTGGGGGAGTGGGGAGGAAGAGTTGGAAATTTTATTTTATAAATCATCCAGGCAGAAAACCACACATTTGCCCATTTCATTTTGGTGAGAACAAAGCCGTTGTTTGCACATTCTTCCTGTCGCACCTGCTCTGGCCTGCCCAGTGCAAACACCTTAGCCAAGAAGTGTAAATGGGGCAAGCAAAGTCTTTTAAAGAGGGAGGTTTAAAGGGGTAAGTGCCATCTTCAATCAGTAGGAAGCATTTCAAGCTAATCTAGGAAATCCAATAATAATTGCAAATGGGTAAGTTTGGAAAAGCTTTGACATTGCTATGAAATATGAAGGCAAAGTATTAGGTGAAACACAACAAAGTAATAAATAATAATTATTCTTCCATTCACTGGGCTATTTATTAGAATGACAGTGGTACGATATACTTCCCAAAGGCTTATTTGGCTTTCTGGTTCCTTGAATTGTATTTAAAATTCTTTTGGGCACAACCAAGAGCAACCTAAATGAATAATGCCATAAAAAAACCATTAGGTATGAAAACCTACAAGATGACGCAATCACCCCCGAGTTAAAAACAAAAGGATCGACATTCTATAAATGTTGAATCTATCAGGCATTTCTTTTATGATTAAAAACAATTACACCTCATCCATCTAATCTTGTAATTAAGATTCAAATGGGTTCAAAATGATTAATTTGTATTGGCCTATCAAAATAGAAGACATTGTAGTTATAATCTTCCTGAATAGCAGTAGTACTTTAATTACAAATGCACAGCTCACTATTTGCTCAAGAGCAAATGACAATTAGGCGGAACCCGCTGCAAGTGTTAATGCTACTGGTACTAAAATAAATGGCAACACTGAATCAGATTTGTAACATTTCCCTTCAGTTTATGATCTAGTGGATATTGTATTCAAAATGTACTTAGTCATTTTAAGTCACAGGCAAGAAGGAAAATGGCTCCCAAACAGCTTAAAAAAAAAAAAAAAAGGTGTTGCAGAAAGGATATTTCATGGGAAGCCCAGAGCATGAAATCACTCTGAGATGAATCATGTTCTAATATAATTGAGCCAGAGACAGATTCCAAGCAAAATGCTTTAGTTGGCCTCAAAACAACACAACAATAACAACTACCACCACTCTGCAGCCCACGAGAGGTTTGATTGTGCAGATAATGCTTTAGAACATTAGGCAAACTGCTAGAATACAGCAGCTATTTACACAGATGGCTCTGAATCTCAATGTTCTTCACACGGGGACAAAACGAGGAGGTTCAGGTCGGCAGCACCTTCCTCCTTACACACCTACAAAGACGCTTCATAGGAGCTCGGCATAGCACCTGCCATTGGAGGGGTAGGTTTGGCTTTGGGTCCTTCTCTGTTCAGAGCTCTGGGGTCTCCCATGGAGGGATCAGGGAAAACAGAAGCATGGGCATTTTCTGATTCTCAGAATTTCTGAAATATCTTTTGTTTCAGAGGTGCTGGTGAGCTCGTGATAATGAAACTACACCTCTGTGCACAAACCTTGACCTGCATCTGGAGCACGTTACAAAGGACAGCTTAATTTTTCGAGTATTGTGCACAAAGGAGGAAGAGGAAAGCTGCCACTGCCAACCTTTCTCTATATGTTTAGAAATATGATTTAATATGTAAGCTTGAAGATCGCACTTTTAAAACGTCTAAAATCAGTGTAGTTTCTATGTGAGAGGAAACAACTATACAATTTTCATTAAATTTTTGTTTCCTTTTTAAACACATTCTTTTGCATATCTGTTATTGCATTTTTAAATATGATTTGGTTACCAAGGAAACAGGTTCCGGCCCAGTGTTAATTTGAAACTAAAATATATTTGAGAAGTTAAACTGAAAGCAAAGAGCTCATGAAATTATTTTTTTTAAATGCCAAAATCTGGTTCCTACAGAACCACAACACTATGGTCTGTAATGAACCATCAAAGGGCTCCATTTCACTTAGTGAAGCTCTATTTCTTCTAAGAGGGCCATCCATATTTAATATTTCTCCCTTTAAAGAGTGCAACCCCTCTTCCCCCTAAATTATATATGTATAGATATCTAAATATTGTATGTGCTCTTATATATTACCCAAAATTTGTTTTGGAAGCAAATAAGTTTTTATTTTCATCTTTCATGTAACACGTTTAAAGACCGCTTCTTAAAATTTTAATATTTTTAATGTTTCTTATTAAGCTTATTTGCGCTCTTTGAAATTACCTCTAGAAATCCATTTATTTTTAGTTTCAAGAAAAAATGAACCTGAATCATCAGACTTTTCAAAAAATTCTTTTGTTGTTTAATGGCGCCACACCTATCATATAACTGATTTTTAAAGAAAAGAATCATCTCACTTTTACAGCAGAGTCATTTTATAAGTTTACAAAAGCCATATATTTATATAGTATCTGAATAGGAGAGGCTATCCAATTTAATATCCTCCCCCCGAAAAGACTACAGCTATCTTATTTTTTTTATTTTAAAAGTCACATTTTAATGCATCTAATGCTCTTGCTGCCTGGCTCAAAAAAATCTATAAAGCATGCAAATTTCAACCTACCTGTATGTGTCAGTTAACGCCGTGCTAGCATGACAAGACATTCAGCCATTTTTATGGAAGGCAATGGAGACCAACTGATTTCTCCGTCTTCTTGCTCACAAGTTTTAGATGCAATTGCCACACACACCAAAAAATCATACGCAGAACAGCTTGAATGTACTGTGATCACAGGAACTGAATTTATCAACAGGAAAATAGGACTGAAAAGAGAAGTTTCTCATCCAAGGTTTCTCTAAGGCTGCAACCAAGGAGGTGGTGTGTTGAATTTTTTCCCCTTGCTCCTCTGAGAGTTCAAAGCTCGGAGCTGACCACTGCAAAGGCCACTGTCACATTTGCTGAAAATCAAACCACTGATACCAGCACTGAAAATACAAATTTGAGAACCCAAGTTGCTTGCACAGGATGGAGTGCATAGGAGTTAAAAATAGATTCCACCTTGCCTCCTACCTGCATAATAAACATTAAAGTTTCAAGTGTTTAATTTGATACTCACATTAATTAACAATACAACATACATTATTTAAAAGACAGCAAATGCAAGAAGAAAGGGGAGACACCATCTGGTAGCAGAATTTTGTTGTTGTTTTTGGTTTTAGGGTTTTGTGGGGGGTTTATTCGGCTTTGTTTCAAAAAGAAGGTAAAATCGTATTTTGCATGTGATGAAAAGCAGACATCCAAATGCATCAGAAATGAAAGGTGATGTTGAAATATCTCAGGCTGTAATGAGGCAAAAACAAGTCCTCGCTACCAGATGATATGGCATACAGAGCATTTACATACTCACATCTGAAATACTGGGCAACGTGTAATGAATTCTACACACAGCACGCACACACAGCACAAGCCCGGCTAATCCTGCCTGCCATCTTAGGCTCGCAGAAGCATGCAGCACACGAGCACTGGGGAAGGAGGAGGCAAGGGACAGCTCACCTTAAATGCAGTATCTGATTAATGTAGTAAGTGACATTGCATATCAGCCTCAGAGTCTTGGTTCAACTGGGTAGGAGGGAACAAAGAAAAATGTCATCAACTGGTGATGCAAGATGAGCCCAATCACTAAACACTGTTTAGCAAACTCCAAATTCTGCAACCAGGCAGTAGAAGGCATTTCACACACTTAAGCAGAGCTCTGCACAATGAATGTATCCTTCTGCTTCTGAGAACCAATCCTCTTGCTAAGGAAGAAAATAAGCTGGAACGAATACTGTCACATCCTCTTCTTGAAGAAAGCTTTCAATACAGTATGTATCTGGTCCGGAATGCATTTTATAGACTGTTAATTTCTTAGAATTGCTAACAACAAAAACCAAAACTGTTAAGCTGTTGCAAAGCCAAGAATGACTCTGATAAAAGGTATAGCATTTCTAGATTATTTTTCAAAATCCTAAATGGTGCCGGCAGGCTTGTAGAAGAATGCATGATCAGCTGTCTGCATCCGTTCTATAACCTTTAACCACAAGCAGCGTAAATGTATCCTGCTGAATGTATCTGCAGTACAGAACGGCAGATACCGTTTCAGACCGAATTGTGTTGAGATGGGAATGAATTTTCTTAAAATAAGAAGCAGAATAAAATCAGCACAGAAAAATAAATGAATGCTGAGCTCCTTTGGATGTATAGCTGACCATCAGGAACAATAAAAGCTATCTTTAGGATACTGACCTAAATAATACTAAGACTTACAGCTGTATACTGTACGTGTTCAGAACATAGAAAATGCAAAATGATTTTTCTCCTCCCTCCCCCTTCGAAAGCTAAATTTAAAAGTAACAAGCCATTTATAGGAATACCAAAAGCCTTTAGATGGTACATACTGCAGGAGAAGAAATCGTGTTGTGCCGAGAGGCAATGTTCTTTGTTTTACTTTGAGGCTTATTTTAGCTACGCTTGCACGATGACATTGACATCAGGTCAGGGCTGACACTGGGTTGCTATCCATTTTATGAGTGAAATGTTTCCCGAAAATTAAATCTCATCTACTCAAACACCAAATTTCATGTCTTCTTCAATTCTACCTCCCTACCCCCACTGCTCAAGATTGATGGGATCTAGTTTGGCTGTGTGTAATAAATTGGAATCACTTTCTGCAGAAACACCCATACATAATTGTGAGGAATTAATTTTTTAAATAAAAAACCTTCAAGAATTCTTATGCACACCCCCGTTCATTCCTTCCTATCAACACACACACACACACACACACACACACACACACACACACTAAATTGAAGCTCAAATTGCAATGAAATGTTTAACATGTGGAACAAAAACTGTTGAAAGAGCTGCTTATTCAGGATTTTCAAGAAATGCCTAATAAGCAAATACTGTTTTGCTACAAAACCAGTGTCATCATGTCCCCAAAGAGGAAAACAGCGTAGCTTGCTAGAAAAATTTTCTCCAGATCCTGCCAGCAGGTAGAAAAACAGAAAAGTGTTTCATTTACCATGCTATTTAAAACAAGAAATCATTTATTTTAAGGAAATAGAACATGTTCTTTTCCATTCTGTTTATTTAGCTACAAAGAAACCAAACCCACCCCCACCCTTAGAACCTGGATATAAGCCAACATTTTTATAAAATGCTATGAAATGGATTTTTGATTATGGAATATTTACATTATTTGTCTTCTTATCTCTGTCAAAGTCATTAATTGCCTATTGCATCACTGAATATGCTAATGTTAATTAATTTTAACACATGCAAAAATGAATTAGTATTTTCTGAGGTTGCTAGTTTTCCAGCGTCTCTGTCTTCTGTAAGAAATGGCTGAAAATAATCAGGTTAACAAAACATCCAAGTTCCCCAGAATTTTTTAAAAGAGAAAATGCATTTGAACATCTCAACATAGGTACTAGGTTTCGCAACTAGGGCTTTTGTTCCTAGCTCACTGCCTATCTCCTTCCCCAGAACAGAAGTGATTTTTAGCTGAATGTGTGGAAAGTACCCTGCCCACCTCTGGCCGGTATGCTTTAGTCTCTGAGTTGGGTTGTGCAGGTGGCAGGTGGTGGTCATACCTGAGCCCAGCAAGTCCTCTTCCCTTTGGAGCAAATCTCTCTCTCAACTACTCCAGAAATAAATGTGGCTCTAAGGAAAAAAGCTCCTGATCTAACACCAATGGTGGAGCCATCTTCCCCACCCCCACACCAAGGCTCTATGAGCTCTGGCTAACATTGACAGCCGCAGAAAATGAGAATGGAGTGTCCTTAGGCCAATTCCTCCTTTACCATGGAGGTCGAAAGTTAAGGGAGACTATCACACTCTGAGTTACAAGCCACCAATTTAATCGACGGCCATCTATAAAGCAGGATCCTTGAGTGGAGTTGGAGGAGGTTGGCAAACACCTAGGTATTTGACACTCAGTGTCAGTTGAGAGAGTCCCCATTAAGGGCATTTGAAAGCTAGACATTAATGGTAAGCATTCACAAATTATTACTGTGCAGGCTAAATAGTCACAGTTGTGGAGTCAACTCTGATCACATCGCACTAAGTCGCTGCTTCATCTGTCTGGGATAATAAATGACAGTGACAATGACAGTAATCCATATCAAGCTCCCTGGAGATGGGTGAATGGTGTTATGTCCTTTTGCAGGGAAGGGTGGTCTGGTCCCCTACTGGCACTTGTAAAGTAGATGCCAGGACAAAGGGTTTCCAAACCTCCCTCTGGGGTTCCCTATCCACCCTTGGTTAAAACAAGCTGAAAAACCATACATGGTTCATTTTGCAAACACCCAAATGAACATACATAGTATGTTTACCAAACCTGCTTGGGTTAAACAAATTCGAACTATGCTGAAAATATTCAGGGGGATGAGCTTGCTTAGGCAGATGTTCTCAACTAGTAAATCCTGTTTTTTTCTTAAAAAAAAAAATGCTCACACCTAAGTTGCTTAAGCTTTGTCATGATTACAAGGGGTAAAGATATGCATTTTCTTATGATTTTTAAAAATTGCATGCACCTCATTAGCCTCTTGGGGCAAATGCACAGACATTAACTTAAAAGACACATTTTTTTCCCCAGTGAATGCTTAAGCTGCTTCTGCCACTTTGACGAGTCAAGCACAAGGTCTCCAAAACAATCTGGCAAAAGCAAGCAGGACAGAACTAGCTAGCAGTGAGGCGAGTCTTTCACTCTGATTAACGTTCTTACTTGCTTTTGGTCTCCTTGTTCTGCACGCTGAGCTAATTTTATTTTCAGTCCTGTGGGTAAAAGTTAAATTGCATGGCTTATGCAAAGTACATAATTCGAGTATGAACAAAGCTTGACTCTCTACATTTAAAAAAACATAAAGTCAGGGCACTGAGTCCCAGAGGAATCCTTGGTTTATAAACATTTGGATCGGTTTGCACATTTCTTTACGCCAATCACCGCTTTAAAAATTACAGCTGGTTTCCTTTTGCGTCTAATATAGATGCTCAATGTGTGGGTGAATTTGTGATTAGGTTAGGCTATTCTAATAGAAATTAAAAAATTAAATACTTGCCAGTATTTAAATTCTTGCCACTTTTATTTAAATTCTTTGGATTTAAAAAGCTTACTTTTTTTAAGGAGATAGGTTGTTACATATATCTATGGTTGCATTCAATCCTGGAAACAATTTGATGACTTAATTTATCAATGACTAAAAATGCCTTTGGGTAATATTTTAGCTGAAATTTTTGGGAAAGTCCAACCCTACTTTGAATATCTATGTCTTGCTTAGAGATCTGAGCAGGAACTTCTGCTTTCAGTTGATCAGGGCTGAAAGTTTGTACTAGCTATCATTTATGGGGAATCTACTACATACTCAATATTATATATCTATATACATACTCAATATCTTAGTTACATTATTTAATTCTAATGCAATGATTCTTCCAGATAGGTATCCATTAATTTTAGATGAGAAACTAATAAAGATTATGAGTCACACGGTAAATAGTAGAACTGGGATTCAATCGTAAATCCAACTGTTTGTTATCTTTACACCAATCCAAAAGGACAAAACTTCCTCCTATATCCACACTCTATCCCTAACATCAGTAATTTTTTTATTGTGCAGCTACATGGTGGAGGGGCCCCCTAGCTCCTGGGAATTAATGACTCCTCTTGTTTAGATGAACCAGTCTCTACTTTCCAGGCTCTTGGAATTGTGAGTACCCAGGATGCCACCAACTGGAGACAGGCTGGATCCCGCAAGTGGAAGAGACAGAATAAAAAAGGAAAAAAATCAAGGAGTTTGTGGGGTGTTTAGGGTGAAAAGTAGAATCAACAATTTTTGAGGAAGGTTTTTCATAATTTAGAAATGTTTTATGCATGGGGTTGGGGATTTAGCTCAATGGCAGAGTGCTTGCCTAGCATGCGCAAGGCCCCAAGTTCGGTCCTCAGCCCTGAAAAAAAATGTTTTATGCAGTAAAGTAAGTGAAGAAGCTTATATTTGCATATAAGGCAAGATTTCATCTAGTAAAGACCAATTTTTCCCTATTACAAATGAAGAAACTGAGGCTAGGAGAGAGATCTGAAAATTTGCACAAGATCACACACTCAATAAGTGAGTTTATCCATTCACTATACAAATTATGGCTGGTTTCCTTTTATACCTAATATAGTCAGCAATTGTAAATTTTTTATCAAGTTGTTCAACTACTCTAATTTACAATTAAAAGAAATTCAGTGTAACAATCAAGACTGACTTGGTTTCAATTCACAAACAGTATTTTTCTCTTGAACAAATAATCTATGTAGATATGAGTTCCTTCCTCCAATATATTTTAAAAATGGACTTTTAAATTTTTTAATTAATTGATTAATTCATTAATTTTTCTGTGCTGGGGATAAAACCCAGGTTCTTACACATGCAAGGCAAGCACCCTATTCCTAATTTACCCCCAAATGGATTTTTAAAAAGCCTAACTTTGGCATAAGAGATTTCCATCTGCCAAATTTAGTGTTTCACATGCATTATTTTAACGAATGATTCTATATATTAAGATCTATTCATTTTGCCCCTGTCTAATGCCCTTTCCAGCTCTGTCAATTTGTGATTGTACAAAATCCAGGCAAGCTTGCCCCCTAGGTTGGGTTGGCCGAGAGCTGTACTCCAAGTCTCCTGCTTCCTAGCGTCTGTGAACAGATGACAGTGTCACTTCATTGGCAGTAATTTTATATGGCAGCCAGATGGCTCACAAAGGGGGCTTTCTAATCAACCAGCTCCACTTTGCCTGGGAATACGAGAGGATTATCTTGCCTAGTGGTTGTGAAGCAATGAAATGAAGAGTTGGATGAGTGGACAGGCTTGAGGGGTTGGAAGCCATTTCCAATTCTTAGAGATTAGCTTTCTCACCTCTATCCATTAGCATCTGTGACATGCATGGGAAAGAATGGCAAAGATTGAACAGAAAGCACCGAGGACCAACTGAGGTCCACTCTCCAGGAAAGAGCTGGAAGAAGGACATGAGCTGCCGGAGAGGCTGTGGCGGACAATCACTCTAATCCAACTCAGATCCTCAACAGGTGTCCCCACCACTATGGATACCATGACCTCAGCTTGAGAAACGGAAGAGTTCCTGCTTTCCTTTCTCAGCGTATTTGAAACAAGGTCTAAAAATGACCTTGAGTGGCCTCAGAGATCGAGCATTTCCCAACGACCCTGCTCACAAGCTCACCAGCTGCCACGACCACTTGCCATTCACCAAATGGGAAGGAAGGAAAACAACAGGGTCTTCTAGATTGAGAATTGGCAAAATACATATTCAGCAGAAAGTTGAGTTGATTCTTTCTAGAGAGACTGATAACTACTTTGAAAAAGGAAGGTGGGGACATAAATGAGGATGGTGAAGGAAGGATTCTTACAGATTCATAAATCCCACTCATGGGCAAGCAGAATCCTCTCCCTGTGTCCTTCTTCACCTTGGTAATAGCTATTCCCAAGACTCAACCTGGGAACAAACTTTCTTGCTTTCTCTTCTCTGAGACACAAGACTGTGCAGCTCAGAAGAGCCTCAACCGCACTCCTCCTCTCAGGCAGAGAGCTCACCAAACCTCAGTGAGTCTTCACTTCCTTTGGACTAGAAGCACAATATATTTTTGTTGTGTTGAATTCTCTATCTTTGTTTGTGTCGCTGCTTCTCTGACATTTTTCTATCTCCCATGGCACTGGAGCCTTGAGCAACGGCAGAGCTCCTTGGAGGAAGCTCTTGTCTCCTAACCCCAGTCCAGGGTCCTTTCTCTACTCCCATCCCTACCAGGAGCATCTTCAGCTCTGGGTTTTGAAGCCACTTGTTAAAACTGGAAAACTTGCTGGGTGAGTTACGGAATGGCCCTGAGGCTAAAAACCCCCTAGAAGGCTGTGAAGACCTTTACTGACTGTTTACCAAGGGGAGCCACAAGCTGGTTGGCAAGCAGAGCACAGTACTTTGTGTAAACCTGTCCTTCCTGGAGCAGGGAATGGGGAGTCAGACAGTGGCTTGCAGCACAGCACCACCACAGCCTCTAAACCAGGCCTCCACATTTTCTCCACATTGGTGACAGAATGTGTTGCTTAGAATTACAGGATGGGGACAATGCTTTAGAGAACATCAGCTCTACCCTTTTAAATTTTTGTAGTAACTGGGGGTTGAACCCAGGTGTGTTCCACCACTGGACTACATTCTGAGCCTTTTTATTTGTTTATTTTAAATTTTTGTACCAGGGATTGAACCTAGTGGCATTTAACCAGTGCATAAACACTTAGACACATTCTCAGCCCCTTTTTTTGGGATGGGACAGTGTCTTGCCAAGTTGCTTAGAGCCTCCCTAAATTGCTGAGGCTGGCTTTCAACTTGTGATCCTCCCGCCTCCATCACGTGAGCCACTGCAATTATAGATGTGCGCCATCGCACCCAGCCACCCTTTTTATTTTTTATTTTGAGAAGGGTCTTGCTAAGTTGCCCAGGCTGACCTCAAACTCCTGAGTAGCTTGGATTAGAGCAGGTGCTCAGCTTCCTGGCTACACCCACCCTACCTCTTTTCTCTCTCTCTTTCTTTTTTTTTTTTTTTTGAGGGAGAAGATAATCAGGTTCAAAGACAGTATCACACCTCAAGACTTCACCAACCAGGATAGAAGCAATAATTCTTAATTTTTAGTATTCTGCTCTTAGTAATTTCAAATACTGGCTCAATTTTTAAAAATTCTAAACTGTCACTTAGATACTTAATAAATGGCTATTGATTAATGAATAGATGCCAGCAGAGAGGGTTTGTTTCCCACTTCCTCTTAGAAGAACATGTTACAGCATTCTTAATGTGTTTTAAAAAGTACAAGTATGAATCATTTTAAGTAAAATAGTAAATATTGGCCTAAAATCATATGGAACTAAATATCATTTGAGAAGATTGGAGAACCAGGCTGGGTAGTCTACTATTTTAAGTCAATCTGACTAAGTTTAGCCTGCTGAAGTTGCCTTTATTCTATTTGGTTTGCAAAGAAAAATTTCATGAGTTAGCATAAACAGCTAAAAATAAGTTGTGAGTTTCGTTTTCCATTGTTCAGTATGGTTTTGAAACCAAAAGGTGCAAAACTAGGAGATTCACCAACACCTACAAAAGTTAACCATTCAAACTGTTACCTTTCTAGCATACTGTCCTGATGGGCAACTCACCTCTGGCCAAGGAATTTACACCTCTGTCCCTCTCACCGTGGTCTCTTGAAATTAGTCTGCCAAATAAATAAGGCATGGCAGGAAACTGGGGCCTGAGGCCAGTAATGGAGGCACAGTGGCTTGTATGTTAGTGGATTGTCACATCTGGACAGGATGTCACAGAGGCTTCAGCCCACATGCTCACGTTGATCTTAGGTGATGCTGGGGACCCTTCTGCAGAGGAGAGAAGTAACTAAAACTCTAATTTCATTAAGAAAGGGCTCTGGAGGTAGCACTAGCTGTGAGAGCCCCTTGACCCAAAAGCCCATGACCTTGTGCAATCCATCCTGCAAACTCAGGCAGCTCACAACACTTAATTGCAAAACATTCTTTCCAGGGCCAACTCTGGCAAAAAAGCTTTTGAAAGAGGCGTAAATGCTCTGAGGGGAAAGGAAGGCAGCCACCTCCCTTGGTAATATTCAGCTGTGCCACATGACCTGGAAGAGCAGTGTCACAAGAAAGCCCTCAACTGTTGAGATTGAAAGGGGGCAAGGAAGGGTTAATCTTCCTCCATAAAAGGAGGGGCCAGGGGGTTGGGGATTTAGCTCAGTGGTGGAGCACTTGCCTAGCACCAGAGTTCAGAGTTCGGTTCTCAGCCCTGAAAAAGAAAAGAAAGGAGGGGCCATTTGATGAAGGTGAAGAGAATAATCTGTGTGAAGGGCAGAGCAGACAAAGTGCCATTCCAGAAATGAAACTGTGCAGGGCATGAAGGATGATTGGTCCTCGATTTTCACTGTGAGACCAGGTCTTAGATCTCCAGATCTTTACCTAGCTTTGAAGTTCCAGTCTCCAGGAGGGGGAAAGGGGCGTGGTAACACCGGGTGCTAGAATCTGGGAGCTTTGATTCCATCACAGGTGGGCTGGCTCTGAAAGGCAGAGGGTGAGGCCAAAGCCACCAGGACCTTTTGAAGCTGGGACCACAAGTTAGAAGACACAAAGTAAACAACAGGGGTCACATCCCCAGCAGTAGGGAACTCCCTCCTCTTTTTCTTAAACTTATTGTTAGAAATTTTTTAAGAGTTGCTTTTGAATCCCTCTTTATTTTTATTTAGTTGTTTATTTGTACTGAGGATTGAACCTAGGGATGCTTAATTACTGAGCCACATCCCCAAGCCCTTTTTAAAATTCTTTATTCTGTGACAGGGTCTCACTAAGTTGCTTAGGGTCTCATTAAATTGCTGAAGCTGGCTTTGAACTTGTGATCCTCCTGCCTCAGCCTCTGAAGTCCTTGGGATTACAGGTGTATGCCACCACGTCTCGCTGAAACTCTCTTTTAAAAATGCAGTCACAATAAATTGCAAAAAAAAAAAAAAAAAAGGTAGCGATGTCTTGCAAACTATAGTACTTTGTCTAAATCAAGCAATGGACATTGGTTCACTTGGCTCAGGCAGAGGTCTTACCTGATTCCCCAGGTTGTACATGCAAAGTATGTGTCTCTATAATTCTGTGAAATATTAGTGCATATAGATTGGGGTAAGCACCAACAGAGTCAGGTCACAGAACAATTCCATCACCATGAATCCCTGTTCCACCCCTTGGACACATCCTGAGCCCTGGCAATCACTCATCTGTTCTCTATCACTGTAATTTGGTCTCTGAGAATATTTTTCTTTTTTCTTTTCTTTTGGTACTGGGGATTCACCCCAGTGGAGCTTAACCCCTGAGACACATCCCCAGTCCTTTTTACTTTTAATTTTGACACAGGGTCTCACTAAGTTACTCAGGGTCTTGCTAAATTGTTGAGGCTGGCCTTGAATTTGTGATCCTCCTGCATCAGCCTCCCAAGTCACTGGGATTACAGACATGTGCCACTGTGCTAGGCACGAGAACAGTCTAAAATTTGGAATTATACAGTATGTAACCTTTTGAGATTGGCCTTCTTTCACCTAGCATAATGCCCTTGTGATTCGTTAAAGATGTAGGTACAGAGCATGTACCTTCCTTGGATGAATAGTGTCCTAAGGTGTGGATGTACCACAGTTGGTTATCCACACACTTGTTGAAGGATGCTTGCCTTGCTTTCTAGTTGTTAGCTATTAAAAATAAAGTGGTGGGGCTGGAGTGGTGGCTCAGCAGTTACAGCACTTGCCTGCCATGTGCAAGTACATGGGTTCAAACCCCAACACCCACGTACACAGCTAAATGTTAGAGCAATGAAAGCCATGTGAAAAACTCAATAAAAAATTGATTCTCTCTGTCTCTCTCTCTCTCTCACTGTCCTTCTCTCTTTAAAAAAATAATAAAGTGGCTATGTACAGTTTACTGTGTGAACACACATGTTCATTCCTCTTGGATAAATACCTAAGAGTGGACTTGCTAGACAATATGTTAAGAAGGTGTTTAACTTTAGAAGAAACTGTCCAACTGTTTCAAAGAGTGGCTGTACCATTTTCCATTTCCATCAACAATTTGAGAGCTCCAGCTTCTCTACATCCTTATCAGCATTTGATAACACCAGACCCTTTCATTTAAACCACTCTAATAGAGGGATGGTAGGGGCTTCTCTTGGTGGCCACAGTCAATCAAGATGGCAGTTAAGTTTGGGGCCTTCATAGCTCCACTGTTTCAGCTTTCTTGATAGCTGTACAGAGCATTTTATGCTGTCTGACATTTAGATGATGGGAAGTGGGGCTGGTCTCTGGGTGGGGCAGGAGCTTTCAGGTTCCCCCTCTTGTTCCTGACTGCAGTGGTGGGAGATCACCATGGGGGGAGGCTAGCCTCTTTGAGACAATGGCTGTTGGCCTAGCAGGCAGACTGGATTCCAGTGTCACATGCTTCTATGGGGTGGGGGCAGTGAAATGAGACCTCAGGGAGGGTGTAGAGCTTGCCTGGCCAGTGCTCTTTTGCAGTTTTCACCTGAGATTACATAAATGCTTTTATTTTATTTTATGTTATTGTTATTTTTATTTTTATTATTTTGGTGGAGATGCCGGGGATTGAACCTGGGGCCTCATACAAGGATCGGGAATTATTTTATTTTTTTAAAGTAACAATATGACATGCATTTGATTCTAATCCAGAGTCACCCCTACATTTCCCACCCCCAGTCTCTTGATTCTTCTATATTTCCCCCACAACAGCTATAAATGTCCCTCTCTCTCTCCTTACCTCCCTCTTCTATATATATATATACATATATATATATATATACACATACATATATATGTATGTATGTATATACAACATTATCAATTTTCCAGCATTAAATGATTGCATAAGTATTATTTGGCTTCTCCAGGTGGGTAAAGAGCACACCATGTTGTTGATTGTCTCCGTAGGTCCCTCTCCATTTTTTTTTTCCCCAAAGGTTGCTTAGTTATTAGTTCAGCGTGAGGGGAGGTGGGAGTCAATGTAAACAGGTAAAGGTGGAAACACCAGTAGTACTTGCCAAATCTTAGGACCACTAAATACTTTTGGCCTTTGAACTTCCTACTCTGTGACCACCCAAGACTTTCAAGGAGGAGTTGGGCACCGTGTCTGTGTGTCGTGGAACTCCAGTTTCTACTCTGAAGAGGTTAGCTCTAGTAGTGCTGCTGTTATGACCACATACTTTCCTGGCCCAGGCTCCAAATCCTATGAGCAATCAGAACGTCAACTGAGTATCATCAGAAGGTGACTTAACCAACGACATCATACAGGACAACATGACCACGCGCTTTACATAGGGGAAACATAGTGAGGACTTGAACTGCCCCAGCCACTCTTGGAAATTCACCACTTATCAGTTGTACCTCTAATTTATGGAAGATGGGAGACATGGCCAGAATCTATACTTATCACAAACCTGGAACCCTGGATCCCTAAGTTTGGGTTATGAAGCCAAGAATCAGGATAGCAGCTGTCCTGAGTGGGGGCAGTCATGAGAGGATGAAGAGTGCACAGAATTGGTGAAGGTCGGTGGTCATGGGCTAATGCCCTTATCTAAGTATGGAGGACAGGTACAGGTAAAGCACTCCATTGGCTTCCGTCTCCTGTGTTTCACCAGCTGTCACTGCAGAGCATGCTCATGGATTAAGGCACAGAGGAAGCAAAATGGTGATTTTTTATAGAACCTGAGTGTGAACCGGGGATCACGGATGGCTGAGCTGTCTGTGAAGGCAGAACCTGCAAGTCAATGCTGCAATGGGTGGCTTGCTAGCATTGAGGTCCCCCAGATACCAGGAGATGACCAGTGGGTGTGGTCTGATGGTTTCGGCAGGCAGGAGAGCCACATTTCCTTTTAGAAGGTGGTAAAAATTTGTAAACTTTTGCTGCTGCGTGTTCACTGGGTCTCAGCTATTATTGTTTTGTCCCTTGTCTTCTGAACTTCCATTTTGAGGTCCCGCCCGCAGGTCCATTGCTCCTACTTCCGTGCCACAGTGTCTTTGGCACTGGAAGTGCCTCTGCTGGGCTCCTCCTGGCGGTTCTGTTTCCTGCAGCCTTCCTCTAGTTCTCGCTTTGTCTTCTTTTCATTTCCTGCCTGCCATGCCGGAAGACTCACCCGTGTCTTGTAGCCTGGCCTTGGCTCTCACTGCTCTCTATCTTGGTTTCTGACTCTGGACTCACTCTCTGGTATGCTCTTGTGGCATGGACTTCATGGATGGTCTCTGCATGGCTGCTGTGTGTCCTCTTGCATCTGGCTTTAGTGCTACCACCCCAGGGCTTAGGGCACCAGTGGTCTGGCTTCATTAGGTGACCAAGATGGGCACCTGGGCCTCTCATGGGGTCTGGGCTGCACACATGTGTCCTGAGATATGGCCCTGCCTATCAGAAGGCTTACAATAGTTCCCTGGCTGAGGCAGAGGGTGGCTTTAGGAGTTAGTCCTCTCGTTGGTTATTTTTGTGTGCTACCCAGAGGTTGGTGTGTCTTTGTTGAGTTCAAACTCTGCCACTGAATCGCTGTGACCACCAGGAAGTAAAAGAACAATGCTGACCTCAGTGATCTCATATGTACAATAAGGTTTCCTGTTTCCCTAGTGAATAAGCTTTTTACTATACCATACCAAAGGAAAAACCAAACATTAGAAGCCAAAAAGAGGCTTTCTAGTTACACTATGATTTAGACAGGTGTTATGGTTTGGAAAGTTCGCTCTCCAGAAGGTTATATGCCAGAGGCTGGTTCTCAGGGTGGCCTGTTGAGGTGTTGAGACCTTTCAGAGGTGGGGTCTAGTGAAGGGAAGGTAGGTCATAGACACCACCTTCAGAATGGGTTCATACAGGCCCTATGGGATGGGATATGTTCCCGTGAGGATGATCATGATAGCCTGGCAAGCCCTAAGTCCTTCGGCGTGTACCACTTCCCACACTTGCATGAGACCGTGCTGCTGTAATGCCATTCCCCATGAGTCTCTCACCAGAGCTGAGCAGATACTGGTGCCATTCTCTTAGACCACCAGGGCTGTGAGCAAAATAAATCTCTTTACCTTATGAAGTGCTCAGTCTCAGGTATTTTGTTATAGCAACACAAAAGAAGCTAGGACAACATACTAGCTTGGGGTTGCCTTATTTGTTTTACATCATAAATGTTTGTCAAATTAAATGTGTATTGAATTAACTGAATGCTGCACATTAATAGCGACAGGCTTTAATGTGTATGAGAATTTGCAGAACCTTTCCGAGGTTCTGATGCCATTGGGGCCTGGGAGCCAGCATCTGAATATGAGAAAGAAAAGGGGACCAGGTTTGAATATAGACACTGGTACCCTGCAGGAGCCTATTTTACCAGTAAGCATTAGGAGCTCTACAGCAGGTCATTCGATCATGTGTTCTAATTTCTAAGAATTTTTCCTAAGATGTCATAGGATTTTTCTAAAGAATGTTTATATAACAGTGAAACAGTAGAGATAATCAAAATGTCTATTAAACAGCAATCATGGGGCTGGAGCGGTGGCTCGGTGGTTGCGGCACTTGCCTGGCATGCACAAGGACCCGGATTCAAACCCCAGCACCACGTACACAGTGAAGTTTCAGAGCAGCGAAGGCCACATGAAAAGCTAAATAAAAATTGATTCTCTCTCTCTCTCTCTCACTGTCCCTCTCGCTTTAAAAATAAATAAATAAAAATAAAAAATAAAAAGAAATTGATAAAAGATGTATGCATGTAATGGAAATACAGATACTAAAAATCACCTTTTCAAAGAGCATTTAGTGACTCTGAAAAATGTTTACAATGCAATATTAAGTGAAAGCAAAAAACTTTCATTAGAATGCTTATATTCAATTGTGGCTTAGTGTTAATTTATTTTATTTCTTTTTTTTTTTGAAAGAGAGAGAGAAGGACAGAGTGAGAGACAAAGAGAGAATCAATTTTATTTATTTATTTATTTTTTCATCTGGCCTTTGTTTCTCTGACACTTAGTTGTGTATATGGTGCTGGGGTTTGAACCTGGGTCATCATGTATGCCAGGCAAGCTCTCCAACCTCCCAGCCACCACTCCAGCCCTATTTTCCTGTTGATATTTTACGTATTTTCCAGATTTTGTACAATGACTAGTTCTGGCTCTATTAAAAAGATAATTTTTAAAAAGAAAAGAGAAAGAATTTGTCTCCTATAGAAATGAAAAAGAAGGAAGAGAGATTTCTTGATAGTCCCACCCAGTCACGGTCTGCTTGCTACCTGAGGATACAGGAAGCAAAGAGACTGGGTCCCATGCCCAGGCTCAGTCTTAAACTACTCCTCGTGCAAATGATTTTTGGTATAGTTGATGCCAAGGGACTTAGGTCAGTGAGAAAGTCCTTTCACTACCTGCTACCTCCCTGCTGCATTTTGTTATGACACCCATGGGATCTGGAACGTGAAGGGAAGTTCCCCCAGCACCCTATGCAGTTCATACTCATGACTAGGCTCTCAGAAAAAGATGAGGGTGCTCTCCTGCCCTGGGAGGCCCCACTCAAGGTCAATGGTTCCACTGAGTGGTTTCTAAACTTTGTCCCAACGCACTGGGAACTCCCATAGAATTTCAGGAATCATCCTTTGGCAGAAAGATGATTCACCCATTTACTCAGGAAGATTTCAGTGAAACCTAAGTCAAACATCTCTCTCAGTGAGATTAGCAGCCTCTCACTCAGGCCTCTGGCCTAGAGTCAAGCCTTCCCAAGTGGGTGCTGAAGTCTACACCACATGCTTTGGCTGGTTAGGAGTGGTGCTAAGGATCCAGAAGAAAGAAAATTAAGAAATTAAAAAAATTTTTTTCAAAACATTAATACTTAAGAGCAACATCAAAAGTCCACACACCAACAGTGACCATAATTACGGTAATTACTTTCATGGACACTGACTCGACGTGGACTTTTAACTAAGCTGCCCAAACTCTTTTGCACGTTGGCCTTATTCTAACAGAGCCTCCGCGTTACATTTTTTAGAAATACCATTTTGGAGGTGGGAGGAAGCATTAAAATTCTGATGAAAACCAGAGGCTGCTTGAGTTCAAAACAAAACTTGAAGTCTCCAGGGTGGTGTTTTCCAAGTTGGCTCTTGACACGAAATTAGGGGATTTCAGTGTGAGAAACTACAGAGCCTTATTACTACGAATTTTTAGCTTTGGTGAGCATGACGTGCGCTTGTTGCGACACCCTCTAAAGACAGCAGCAGAAAATTTATAATGCAGACCCCAAGGGAAGGGAGCACTTCTGTGCTTTGACAATTAGAAAATCTCTGGGGTTAGAGAAACCAGTTGATGTAGGCGCTGCTATATGAGACGGCTGTGTCCTCCACCTCTGCTCAGTGTGGGTCAGAGAAGCCGCGCTAAGATCAGATGACTTAAGCTCTGCAAAGACTACAGTGACTCAAGTGGGAATGATATACCTCAAGGATAATTACAACCGAGAAAAGAATACAACATAAAATTAAGGTGGAGCAAGTTCAAGAAAGCCTAGCTTCTTCCATGAGACCTACTTTGATGCTTTTGTGGGGAGAATTCAGATATTGAAATATTTATAGAGACCTGGAGTGGTGGCTCAGTGGTTATAGCACTTGCCTGGCATGTGTGAGTTCAAACTCCAGCACCATATCCACAAACTAAGTGTCAGGGAAACAAAGGCCAGATGAAAAAATAAGTAAAATTGATTCTCTCTTTCTCTCTCTCACACTCCCCCCCTTAAAAAAATATATATATCTATCTATAATATTTAAATACAATCCTGCCTAGATGGTGAGATGGTGTTGTCTGTGAGTTTACCCTGGACTCTGTATTGACCCTGTCAAGTGGTCATGGGATCTGTGACTTTCTTTCAAACACCAATTGTCAACAGTAGTGAAATTCTGATTGCCTGAAATAGTTGTCACACTGCTCTTCCTACCATATGACACAGCTGAAAATTAGAAATCAGGAGTTGACCCCCTCCTGCACCTCAACACCACTCATATGTCAATTCTAGCATACTATGAGCTTTGCGGAGTCTTGTCAGATGGCAGTTGAAATTAACAAGCTGTGATTAGCCTGAATCCCCAATGTATGGACACCAACATCTCTCCTCCTTGCCTGTGGCCTTGGGATCTGCCCTTCCTGGTAGACCCTGTTAGGCTGAGACTTCAGCAACAGATCATTCCCTTGTGGCTCCAGCTTTTGAAACCTGGTACTTGTACTCAACTGACTCCTTTGGCTTCGTCCTTCTAAAAGGCACTGTCTTTCCCCATTAACTTGGTTTTATCTTTGACTTTCTCTATCGGAAGAGCCAGCTTCCAGCTCTGCAGATATTTTCAGTTCCCAACAACCCAGGAAAATGGACCTCTGAGGTGGAAGTCTTGTTGCAAGAAAAATCAACTTGTTATTCTTCTCTACTCCTTTTCAGTCCACTCCTCGTATGAGGGGTCTGAGCAGAGTTTAGGCAGCAGCACACGGAGAGCAGACCAGGCATGAGGCTCTCTGAGAGGCTGAGTCAAACTGGCCAGTAGCTGACCTTCTCACACAATGGACAATGCATGCTCTTTAGGGAGTAGATGTGGGTGCCAGAAATGTCAAGTCTAGTGGCAACATTTAATCCGAAACCAGACTGTTTAGCTAGCCATTGATGACAAAACTAGAGAACTAGGTACTCTATTTTTATTGGAGACCTTTACATTAGGTGCATCACAAAGCACCTACCATATGGTTTCTGAAACTTATCGGTGAGCAGAAAACTGTACCAAGACCAACAACAGTTAAAAGTCTACATTAAATAGAAAATGACCCAAGGAGTCTCCAAATAGGGCTTATAACTTTCTTTACCTCTCATTGTTTCAATAAATATTTTGAAACTTCCTGAAAACAAAAAGTTAGAGTAATGTATAAAATCCTTTGGAGTAGTATTAATATCTCAACCTGAGCCTTTTTCAGTCTTCTTTAAAATATTTCTCTAGCTGGGTGTGGTGGTGCACGCCTGTAACCCCAGCAGTTTGAAAGGCTGAGGCAGGAGGACTGCAAGTTCAAAGACAGCCTCAGCAACTTAGTGAGGTTCTAAGCACTCAGTGAGACCTTGACTCAAAATAAAACAAATAAAAAGGGTTGGAGGGGTGGCTTAGTGGTTAAGAGCCCCTGAATTCAATCCTTGGTACCATAAAATAAAAAATAAAATAAAATAAAATAGTTTTCTAAATAATTTGGTTAATAAGGTTTCTCTTCAGGGAAATTTCTCCCATAAGATCTGGAACAGATGAGGCAGGATAATATCACAAAGGCCCCAGGAACAGAGTCATCAGCTAAGGAAATCAAGAGCCTTCCAATAAGGATCACAGTTGGGGAGTAGAATTCCATTGAACAATTGCAGATGGTATGTTTAGATCTAGAATAGGAAGTAGACAACACCAGCAAGATCCTAGAGCAAGAGGCTTCTGGAAGGGAAAATAAGTAGAAGGATGCCCTTTCTGATGGATCCACCATAAGACCCAGCTCTCTCTCTTCTGGGTATTTTCCCAAAAGAGTTAGAATCAGCACATTACAGTGACAGCAATATCCATGTTCATAGCAGCTCAATTTACAATAGCTAAATTATGGAACCAACCCAGATGCCCATCACTGGCTGAATGGATCCAAAAGCTTGGTATATACATATATACACACATACTATGGAGTTCAATTAAATGGTGTAAGGTTCCCAAAATAGAAACAAAATGTCAATCGTGGGTACTTTTGAGACAATAGGAATTTAATAGTAACTTATACTTTTATAGATATTAGAGATACAATTTACACATATTAGCTGATTATGAAAAGCAAATGCTACAACAATTATTCTCATTACCTAGAAAAAGATGTAATAATTGTTTAGGGAAGTGAGCAAGAGAAGGTTTACAACTTTTGAGCTATTGGTAGTGACTAAAAATGGTAATTTGATGTCACATAGAGAGTTTGTAACATCACGTGAAGATTATTAAATAACACAGCTGGTGAATTGAGTTAGTATTTTGATTTTTACATTGATCTTATATTTTTCTATTTATTTGGTTTAAACTTGTTCTTCTTTAAAAATAATTTCTTAAACTGGAATCTGAACAAACTGATTTAAACTATGCTGTCCTTTCTTTTCTTTTCTTTTTTTTTTTTAAAGAGAGAAGGACAGTGAGAAAGAGAGAATCAAATTTTTTGAGTTTTTCACATGGCTTTCATTGCTCTGATAGTTAGTTGCATACATGGGTGCTGGGGTTTGAAACCGTGTACTCGAGCATGCTGGGCAAGCACTATAACCACCGAGCCACCGCTCCAGCCCCCTACGCTTTCCTTTCTAATTGCTGAATTAGTACTACAAATTATCATCCATATTCTGCTTTTTCTGCATTCCACAGATCATTGTAACTTTTGTTATTTTAGTTTGGTTAGCACCACTCACTTGCTAACCTTTGATTTCTTCATTTACTCAGAATTATTGGTGGTGCAGTATTTTGTTTCACATTTTGGAGATTTGCCAGAATCATTTTATTACTATTATCTTTTAAAATTCAATGATAGAAAGAGAATGTATTTTGTATTACATAAATATACTTAAATTTAATAATACTTTGTAGCAGCAAATTTGATCTATGTTGGTAACTATTTCAGGTTCAAAAATTTTAAAAAGTATTTTATGGCACTTTTGAATGGAATGATTTATTTATGTCAACTATACTGTATTATTTCATTCTATTTTATATTCTTGATCATATTTTTTGTCAGTGTATTCTACTAATACATAAGAAAATAGTGTTGAAAAAAAAAAGAAACAATGATATTGTAGCCTTTGAAGGTAGGTGGATGGCAGTGGAAGAAATCATGCTGAACAAAGTTAGCCAAACCCAGAGACTCAAAGGTTGAATGCTGTCCCTTATTTGTGGAGGCTGGAGCAAAACCCAGGCTTGGGGGAAAGGTTGTCAAACTCATGTATTAGACCCAGCAAAGGTGTAGCCACATGTCATCTAGGGCAACCATAGACAAGTGTGTTGGTCGGGGGTGGGGAGGAAGATAGGGGCAGGGAGGTGAGAAGGAGAGAGGATAGGGAGGGATCTAGGGACAAACAATGTAGCATACTCTTTACCCCCCAGAGAATCCAAATAATACTTATGCAATCATT
>PVKS010004628.1:0-91551 GCA_004027875.1 Aplodontia rufa
GTGAGAGAGAGGGAGAGAGGATCAATTTTATTTAGTTTTTCAGGTGGTCTTTGTTACTCTGACACTTTGAGTATGTGTTGCTGGGGTTGAAACTCATGTCCTAGCGCATGCCAGGCAAGCACCATAACCACTGAGCAACCGCTCCAGCCCCAGCCAAGGCTTTCTGGGAAGAAAGACTCCAACGACACATGAGGTCCACTTGCCATGTGATGCCCTCAGCAGCGTTATGGTGTAGCAAGAAGATGCCCACTAGAAACTGGGGCCATGTTCTTAGACTTCTCAGTCTCTGGAACCATGAATGAAATAAATCTCTGTTATTTACAAATCAGTGAGTCAGCAACATTCAGATATAGCAACAAAAAACAGACTAGGACAGTCTGTCACCCCTACACAGGAACCTGAGTTCCACAGAGAAGCTTCACAACAAGCTGAACCATGTTTCAAGTGATAAATGTCATCCAGAAAATTCTCAGTAAATTTTTTAAGTATGCAAATAAACAAAATGGTCCACCAAGACATTTACAAACAAGTATTATCATTTCTTTTTCCCTGAGAAGTCTAATAAGATAAGCAAAATGATGTTTTTCAAGAATATTTGGAAGGAGCAGGTTATTAGTGAGAAAGTTCAGAAGCAGGATGTGGAGTGTCACGAGTCCTGTCTAATCGCACACTTGAGTTTATGAACACTCTCATCACGTTTTGCTGTCCCTCACAGAAGGCTGGTGACATAAAGTACAGCTGATTCAAAACTCTGTCATGAGATTTATCGGTGGCAAAATTGAAGATAAAAACCTCTGTAAAAGCATGTAATAAATATTCCATAAAAACAGTCAGAACTCATATTGCTGAATTAAATATTTACTAGCATCTGTTTTCTGGGAAAAAATATCTTTGAAGACAGTAAAACCCAGCAAATAGATATAATTTCAGATCAGTTAGTAAGATGAGCTGAGTTGTGCAAAGCCACACTCCTTGAATGTTCCTGTGGGGCACTGAGACACACCCATGGGGGGGGGTCAGTCTGCTTTTCATGCCTGTCAGCAAAATCCTGAGAAAAATAAGTTAATTTTTATTTCAGTTTCAGTCCATGGTCAGACAGCTCCATGACTTTAGAACTAAGATGAGGCAGAACATGTTGGTAAAGGAAAGCTGTCTACCTCATAGCAGCCACCTGGCAGAAAGAGAGAGAGGAAGGGACTGGGAACAAGATATTGTCCCCCAGGGCAGAACTGCAGAGACCCACTCCTTCAGCTAAGTCCCACATCCTCCTCAGCTCCTAATCTTCCCATCAAATTATTAACCCACAGATGATGTCAAAGTCCTCATGGTCCAATCACTTTTCCCAAAGCCTCACCTTTGAATATTGCTGCGTGGGGCTCCAGCCTTCAACACATGAGCCTGGGACTATAAGGACTTCTGAAGCTCAATGCATATTGTAAGCTCTCATTCTCTCCCATAAGAAAATCTCTGCAAAGATGTGCCAGAAACCCCAGAAAGGTATGGTAGCTACTGAAGGGACAGAGAAAGGATTTACATGTTCCTCTGATGGAATTCTCTGCAATTATCTTTTTTTATTAAGGAGTTGAGTTGTCGTACCATCATAAATACATATAAAGCAACCATATGATATGCATTTGATCCTAAATCATAGTTACCCCCACATCACCCACACCCCAGTCTCTTGATTCTTCTGTATTATGCCCCACACCAGATATAAATGTGTATATAAAGATTGTGAAATTTCCAGAATTAAATGAGTGCATAAGTATTATTTGATGTCTCATGGGGTGGGGGGGTCAAAGAATATGCTACATTGTTGATTATCTCCCTAGATCCCTCCCTATCTTCTCTCCCTCCCCCATCACCCTGTATCTCTCCTTCCCCCTTCCCTTCCTACATATCTGTGGTTCCCTAGATTACGAGTTGCTATGGCTTTGGTGGGTCTAATACATGAGTTTGACTATCTTGCTTGTTTTCTATCTGGGGTTTGTCCTTGAGTTTGAGGATTCTTTGTAATGCTGGCATTCTCTTCATGAAAGCTGCAAGTTTGATCTTATTGTGAAATGTGCTTATTTCCCCATCAAATTTGAAGCTGAGCTTTGCTGAGTATAGTATTCTTGGCTGCAAGTTGTGGTCATTTAGACATCCAAATATCTCCTTCCAGGATCTTCTTGCTTCTAGAGTCTGGGCTAAAAAGTCAGAGGTGATCCTTATTGGTTTGCTCTGAATGTGATTTGGCATTTCTCTCTTGCAGCTTTAATATTCTTTTCTTGACTTCCATGTTACACATTTTGAATATTTTGTGTCTTGATGATCATCTCTTTTGATTACGCCTATTGGGTGTCCTGTACTCTTCCTGGATAAGCATATCTAATTCTATTTTAATATGGGAAATTTTTTCTTTAACTATTTCATTGAAAATTTTGTTTCTGTCATTCATTTGTGTTTCAGTTTCTTCTTGTATCCCCATTACTCTGATATTATTTCTTCTGATTTCATCCCAGACATTTTGAAAATTCTGCTCATTCTGTGAGTTTTTTTTTCTTTTTTTAATCCATGCATTCAAGCTTACTCAGCCTATCCTCATTGTTGAATGCTGTTTTTCAAGAGCTGAGGTTCTGCTTTCCATAGAAGCTAGTCTACTATTAAATTCTTCCATTGTTCCTCTGATGTGATTGACTGAATATTTTAGCTCCATTACTTCCTTTTAAAATATATATTTCTTTGATAAAAAGTTTCTCCATATCTGGAGTTTTCTCACTTAGTGCCTTCAATATATCTTATTTTAGTTCATTGTTCCTTTTAGTGATCAGATACTTCATAATATTTTCTAGATTTTCATCCTGATCACTATTCTTGGGCTCCTTGTTAGGGGAGTCGTAGGTTTGAGGCAAACTTTTTATTATTTGATTCCTCATTTTTAAAGAACTTTTTCTGGTCTCTAAATTGAGATCCTTGCAAGAAAACAAGGCAGGTCTCCAGGTGGTTCTTCCTTGCAAGTCAAAGGGTTGGGTTAGACACCACCCCTTTGATGACTACCTTCTTCCAGAAAGCTACTTCTGCTGGAGCCTCATTTTGCTGCACTTTTGGGTTCTAGGCCTAAGGGCACTGATCTGGAACCTTTTGGGGAGTAGGTCAGCATGCTGGATTTTTGACATGTGGCTGCAAGGATGCATTGTTAGTTCCTAGGGTGCCAGAGGCACAGGGTATACCTGAACACTCCTGCGTACATGCCATAAGGGAAACTAAGGTCCTTGGTGGTGGGTACAGGTCCAATTTGTCTGGACCTGTTGGTATGTAATGTTGCTGGGCTGTTTTGTGCAGGGGTCATTGGGAGAATCTTGGGCACCTGCCAGTCCCAGGACCAAAGGCCTGAGCTGGTACATTGGCTGGGGGTGGGCTGTTGCTGGGGGCTTACACAGGGTTCCCTGGGCACCTGCCAGGTCAGTACCACAAGAGGCCCTGGATGGCATTGGCTAGGTGGGATCTGCTCTGGGTGGGGTTCCTCCCTTGGGTCTGTCCTTGATGCAAGCCAGTCCCCAGTTTAGAAGAGTCCTAGGCAAGGGCTTTGGGTGGGCAGGAGCTGTTCTGGGCAAGGGTCCTACCACGGGGTGTCCTTGGCCCCTGCCAGGTCAGGACCAGAAGAGGCCTAGGTCAGCGTTGGCTAGACAAGGACCACCCCTGGTGGAGTTCCTCCTTGGTCTGTCCTTGGCACATGCCAGGTCCTGGACCAGAAGAGGCCTGGGCTCATGCGTGAGGTGTCAGCTGGGCACATGATCTCCATGTGGCAGTCCTACCCAGGAGTGTCCTGAGAACCTCCCAGGCCTGGAACAGAAGAGGCCTAGGCCTGCACTTTAGGTGAACTGGGGCTGCTCTAGGCCTACAAATCTCTTAACATACAGAAATCTTTAAAGCAAGCATTTGAGGAAATCAATTGAGAAATATGCTTCCTAGGAAGCCATTCATCCTGGAACTACCTTCTACTCCGACACACACACACACACACACACACTCCCTGTCTCCCAGGGCACCATTGAATGCGTTTGGGACACAAAAAGTTTTGCCCATGGAAACACACTCCAGATGGCTCACTCCTGGTTCATTCTGCCAACACCCACAGAGGACTGTGAGTGACGTCTTTAGAGCCCTGTGATAAGGAGGAGAAAGATAGATGAGATTTCCATTTCAGTTACTTACTGATTTGAACACATGCAGATGTCTGGCTCACTCCCTTCTTCAATTTCAGGTATGAGCAGTACTGAGTAAAACATTACAGCACTATGGCAGAGAAGAAGACAGGAGAAGTGAAGTGAGGTTGGGTCTGTGTGGAGGAAAAGCTCATGGAGGATCCCTGGGGAGGGAACTTTTGAGTTAGGCCCTGGAGGACAATAGAACCAGTGCTCTGAATCAAGGACAAGGAGAGCCACATTATAAAGACAGGGAACAGAGGGAATTAAGACCCTTGAATTGAACCATGCTTGTGACAAAGGATCAGCAAACTTTCTCTACAGATATTCAGAGACGAAATGTGTTTGGCTTAGCATGCAACAAAGTCTGAGTTGCAAAAATTTGGTCTGCCACCATGCTTCAAATGCAGCCACAGGCAACGTGTAAATGAAGGGTCTGGGCCATGTTCCAATAAAACTATTCATAAAAAACAGGCCCTGTTTGGTCTTTTGACTATAATTTACCAACATGCTCTTTCCAGTTTATAGTATGTTGTTTATACCTCTCCCCCTCAAAGTTTCAATCGTAAGTATCCACTGGTATAGAAATTTATTGAGCTCCAATTCCCTATATTTGCTAAAAGTCACTTATATGTTAATTTTAACTCAGTCTTATTGTACTGTTTCCTCACTGACATCAGAAACTAAGGTTTTATACCATGCATTAATAGTAAAAACTACTTTTATTTATATGCAAAATACCGCCATCCATGGATAATTAATATTGCAATAATTTATAGCTACTATCCTGCATTATGCATTATGAAAAAGGAATAAAATAATCTGTAGTAATGTTACAGCTCAGAAGAAAACAAGGAAAAACTACATGGCTACAGTTTCCTAAATGGTAATTTCAACTTTTATAGGCAATTCACCAGCTCACATTTTAATTGTTCTATAAATCAGTCTATTTCCCCCTTCAGTTCCCTCTCAGTATTTTCCCTTCAGGAGACAGGAACAGTCAGAAGAGAAAAATAGAATAGTCAGCCAGAGCATACACATGGAAAGCAGTTATAAGTTCATTCAGAACATCAGCAGCTTGTCTGAACGCTGAAAATATTTATTCATTCATGAAATTGACCTTGATATCAGAAATGCTATGTCACTGCCCCGATCTACTTTGAACAGAACTTTGAAATTGATCATTGTAACCCTGATTGTATACTTTATTTTCCATCTTGGACTATAAACACCTTAAGAGCAGAGGATTCTCTTTTATTCATGTGTCTGCCACAGAACCACATGAGAGTAGCTTGCACACACTTTAATAGATGTTTGTTCAATTAATTGTCTGCAGCTGGAGAGAGTCCATGCAGTGAGATTAGACGCAGATGAAGAGGAGGAGGAGCGCTCACTGCCAGCAGGTCTCCAGCTGGCCTCTGAGACTGTCTGCTGAGCCATGCACCACCGTGCCCTCTCTCTGAGGACAAAGAACCGAGACTGACACATCCCAGGTCCTAGAAAACTTTATCCATGGGTTTATCCTTTCATTCAAATTGCAAAACCAATGCCCTGACCTAGAACAGTCACAAAGGGAACTGCCTTGAACCTCAAATGTCCTGGATGACGGCAGTTATCGTAGTCCTTAGCAGCTTAGAAAACTCACCTACATTATTTCATTTATTTTTCAAGGCACTCAGTGTGGTGAGAACTTTTATTAAAATATCAATACCATTACTCTTATTAGTAGCAATGATTTTGCAGCTGCTATACATTACTTCTACTGTGCAATTGGTGATATGCTCAAGATCATGGCCATTTAGTGGAGACATCAGAGCTTCAGATCAAACAGAGCGGAATATTAACGTTTCAATATGCATTACAATAAAGATAGAGGCCCCCCGAAAATGACAAAATTTATGCTTGCTAAATTCTTTCTGTTGCTTTTCATTGATTCTTTGATTTGATTTCATTGTCTCTACTTCTTTTATTCTTCCAGAAAAATAAATCTGATTTTCCATTATATTCACATTACTATTTATTATAAATGACACATTACTATTTAAGAGATATAAAAGTGACAAAAGTAGGATTTGTATTACATAATAATATGTAACTATTTAAGGACTATAAAGGTAAAATATTAGTTTTTAAATTTCATCCACAGTTTCTTATTATGGTTTGGATAGCCACATTTTTAAAGAAATTAAAATTTTGCATACTTGTTTGATGTTCTAATTGCTCCCCTGACAATATTCAGTCCCCTTCTTCCATATTAGAGGAGTCCCTAAATTCTTAGCTGGACATAGGGTCACTTACAATAATAATAACAAATTATACTTCCTTTACATCTTGCTGTGACCATATGAACAAATTGTGGGTAACAGTGATGTGAAGGCAGGCGTCACACAGCATTTATGGGGATTTGCCTTAAGTAACAGCTGGTATTCATCCTTTGTCCTTTCTCTTCCTTCTTTCCTTTTCCCACTATAAGGACTGTAGATGCAATGGGTGGTACCATAGCTGCAGATCTGTATCAGAAAAACCTAGACAACCCCCACCCAAGTCTAAGTCCCTAAAGATTCAAGACATAGAAGCATGACAATGACCTGTAATGGCTATCTCTTGTCTGTAACACAAAAGAGGAGAACCTCTATTTCCTTTAATTGCCTATTACTTTAGGTCTCTTTTATCCGTGGCAAAAACTCATCCTAATTGGTGCAAATGCTTAGCAGATTTTTACCTACAAGTTTTCCGGCTACAGATGTTTGTATGTGTGATGATTTTCAGGAGGGCACAGAAAATATGTCTGACCCCTAACTGTATCAAGCATATTAAATAAATATATGTGCATGGGAAATGCTGCAAGATGTAAAAATTTCAAAATAGTTGCTATAGTCTCATGATTAATTATTAAAGGAGCACAAATTTAATTAGAACTTTAAAGTTTAATTGTCTCCTAATAATTTTCTATTGATACAATTGCAATTTATAGGTATAATCAGAGAAATTCAAGGATATTTGAGAACACAAAACCACAGGAAAAAATAAAGATATTTAAGTTATTACAAAATGGTTTACTACCTTGCCAAAAATTAGATTGGATGCAATAATCACCAGACTTCAAATTAAAGTTGTGAGGATTTTAAGTTTTCATGACAAAACAGAGTTATTCATGGGTCAAAAGTCAAAATATATCCTTCAGTGCTTCCTTGAACTTTCTTTGATTTCTTCTGCCAGCCACTGCCCAGGTCAGGGCTTGATTTTGGCTTAAGGCACAAGGGTTCTTAGCTGGTGACATGCTCATGGTCAGGGGACCAGACAGAGAATGAGCTGGTGGCCATTCCCTCCACACCTGGCCGTGTTCCTCTGCCCCTTTCCTTCCCGCACTTCAGCCCCAGTGATCTTACTCAAGTGCTCAGCTTGGCCATGGCTCCAAGGCCTTCATGTCTCTGGTTGCCTTTATGTCTCTGGTTGCCTTTGTCAGCCATGATGTTTCATGCTATATACATGATGCTTCCTTCCCATGAGTCAGACTCCGATGCCAGCTTCTCAAACATACCTTCTTGGACTCCCTAAATTACTGCTCTCCTCTAGTTTTATCTTTTCCTGGGCCGAAACCCTGTCTTGGGTTTTGATTTTTTGCAGTGCCTGTAACCTTCCAGCTACAAGCTTTTTCTTAAGACCTCTTTCCTGTTCCTTCTCTGAAATCTTCCACTGGTCCAGGTCCATCTGATTTCTGCAGCACAGAAAGTCAGTGCATCTGGCACATGGTTAACCCACCAATTAGTATTTGTTGAATGAATAAATAAATCAGTAAGCCAAAAATTTTCTTTGATTTCCTCAGTGTTTGGAATGTGACAAGTCTATTTTTACAATCTAGAAAAATCTGGTAATGTGAAAACTAGGATGCATATCAGCAATTTATGAATGGATTCTTCAAATAGAAATCATATTATCACTTTGCCTATAAATATCATCCGTTTAAGCCATAAAGGAATTATGAAGCACAAACAAACCAAATGTGCCTCGTGTTTTTACCCTGCAAAGGCCATCCTTGAGTACCACAGTGAGGACTTAACGGCCTGGATCCTGCCAAGCAACTTCACTATTTATTTTTATCTTTTCTTTGGATTCTGGGGACTTACCCATGTCCTTCCATATCACTTCCAATGTTCAGTACTGGAGAAAGCTTAAGTGACCTATTACTCAACAGCAAGCCACAGAGAAGAGAAGATGGCATTCAAGTTGCAGATATACCTTTCAGTCCAGAAGTGGTGGCACACAACTGTAATCCCAGTGACTCTGGAGGCTGAGACAGGAGGATCGCAAGTCAGAGGACAAATTTAGCAACTTAGAAAGACTCTTTCTCAAAATTTTAAAATGTAAATAAATAAAATGAAAAGGGTTAGGGATGAGACTCAGTGGTTAACCACCTCTGGGTTCAATCCCTGGTACAAAAAAATTAATAAATAAACCAGGAAAAAAAATCTTCCAAATCAGGCCTCAACAGCACCTCCAAGGCTATAGCTGACATTGGGACAAATGCAAATCATAATGACTTATTCACATAGTACATATCAAATATATTTGTATGTCAACTCTCAAGAAGATTTGGAGTCTAAAACTGAAGCCATAAACCCAACAACACAAAAAGTAGAACATTCGCTCATTAATATTAAAATGGAGCTTCATCTTGCCTGCTTGTCTAATTTATTTGGTCTGAAAGCTTTTAACTTTGAAACTGAATCCAAGTGTGAACACTTGCAATTTAGTGCCTCTTTCAAAACTTATCTGTTCAGAATGCATGAATATTCCTTCAACAGAAAGGATAATAGGAAAGTAAATTAATTATATTTTAACTTTCCAATCTCATTTCCACTTTGCAAGAACGGTGCAGGATAACTATTAACCTTTCATTTTAAATGAAAAAGTTAAAGAATTGCCATCAGGTAATTTCAAACTACAACAAAAAGCAGCCACATATCATGGACCTCTTCTTGCCAAAAATATCATCCCGAAATGTAGATCCACTTAGCGTCACCCAGCAATACTTTCATAGCCTTTTTTTTTTAATTTTTTGTTCACAAGTATTCAAGCAAGGGTGGTCACAAAAATTGTCAGTTATCAAAGTAGTGGAGTTTCAAAAGTAAGCCTGTTTGAATCAACTTTATTTTTTTTCTAATGCTGAGCAAAATTATATCTATGCCTGTCTGATCTCAAGATCCATTCATTAAACAAAGAATACAGGTTTACTTATTTTATTTAAAATTGCTTGCTATTATTGGATTCCAAAGAACAAAGTATTTTTTACCCCATTCGGTTCAGAGTCTTCAGGTTTAAACTTCACTGACTTATTTGCCAGGAGGATCAAGTCATGCCATTTCCCAGCTTAAAACCCTGCAAGGATCCTTTTGCTCTGACTCTTGGGATAAAGCTTATAATCTTCAGCAAGCCTGCTCAAACAAGCTCCCCTCTCCAGTTTGATCTCTCTCCACTCATTTAGCAGCCTTCTTTCCCGGCAGTGGCAAGCCACTGTTATTCAAGGTGCTGTAACCTGGTCCCTCCACTGTTTTGTTTTTCTTCCTTTTCACACTAGGCTGAGGAAGAGGGAGGTCACCTCCAGGGTCACATTACTGACTTTTCTGTTTGCCTTAAGCTCCAATATGGCTCCACCCAGCACTCCCTCATTTAAAATTTTCGATATTCTGTTCATCATAATTTTTGCACTGATTTTTTAATAAAATTGTATCAAGATAGTATTTATCTTGACTGATTGAGTGTGTGTGTGTGTGTGTGTGTGTGTGTGTGTGTGTGTGTGGTGAGTTTTTCTCCAAGGAGAGTGAGGAGTGATCACCATGGTCTCTACCCTCCCACCTCTCACATCTCCACTGCACACAGTTCCATGAAGAAGGCTAATAACTTCCCTCCCTTTCCAGGAGTGTTCAAAGATGTTGAAGTCCTACCAACCCCCCAGGAGAGGGGAACTGGTTTTCAGCCAATAATATGATAAATATAATTCATATACTTAGCTGTTACGGTTTAGATATGAGGCACCCTTTAAAAGCTCATGTGCGAGACAATGCAAGAATGCTCAGAGGTGAAATGATTGGGTTCTGAAAGCCTCAGCCTAATCAGCACATTACTGCGCTTGAGTGGATTACCTGGGTGGGAGCTATAGGCAGGTGGGTGTGGCTGGAGGAGGTGGGTCACTGGGGGTGTGCCCTGGGGGTATACATTTTGTCCCTGGTGAATAGAGGTCTCCCTGCTTCCTTGTTGCCATGTCCTGAGCTTCTCTCCTCTGCAATGCTCTTCCACCGTGATGTTCTGCCTCACCTTAGGTCCAGTGCAATAGAGTTGGCCGTCTACAGACTGAGACCTTGAAAAATCATTAGCTACAAATTAACTTTTTCTCCCCTACATTGTTCTTATTAGGTCTTCTGATCATCATGGCAAAAAAGTGGGCTCAAACAAGAGCAGTTGCTGTGACCAAGTTCCTCAATGAAGAAAGCACCTTGTGGGCTGGGCTTCAGGTACCAGCAGCTACGCCCTGAGAAACACACTCACCTTGCTCCAGGTCATGCAACCTTGAGATCAGAACTTACAGACTCAGGCATCAGAAATCCTCCAGCAACTTAATTATTAAATTATTACATTATTAATTATCCACGGACGGTGGTATTTTGCATATAAATAAAAGCAGTTTTTACTATTAATGCATGGTATAAAATCTTAGTTTCTGATGTCAGTGAGGAAATGGTACAATAAGACTGAATTGTTCAAGTCTTGTGAAGTTTTCTAGGATTGTCACAAGGGATCCCCTGATCCTAAAACATCTTCACACCTCTTCGGCCCTGCCATCCCAGTCCTGCCACTCCTAGCCAATTCCCTTCAATATGAGATGATAGCTGAGGAGCCACTTCCGCCAGGAAGCTCTGTCTGTACCTAAATGTCTAGCCCTGCTCTACAACAGGAATCAGCAGACCACACCAGAGGGCACCAGGCACCTTCAGCTTTGCATGCCCTCATTCCCACTCAGTGACTGACCTTTGTTGTTGGACTGAAAAAGGATCTGCAAGTACATAAACAAATGGGCCCACCTGTGTTTCAATAAAACTTTATTTGTAACAGTAGGTGCAATACTGATTTGCACAGTATTTCTCAGTGTCAGATTTCTCAGAGAAAGACATGGAACTAATTACTGTACATTCTCTACCTCACTCATTCCCAAATCCTTCATTCTGACTTGAATTTTATAGATATAGAATTTGAGTTTCAAAGAATTATGCAATTTATGTAAGATCACACAACTAGCTAAGTAGTGACAACCTGGAACATCATTAAAGCAGGGCTTTGAACACAATCCCACATCCTATGGAGTCACTAGAGATTACACAGGTTTGACTTGCAGTCCAAAGTTTGCTGGCTCCTCGCTAGACTACCTCATCTCTGTGACTGTCTCTTTTTTCCAACAGAGCCCAGCATAGACTATAGGTGTTCAATATGAGTCATGAAATATACATTCAATGAGTTTCTTAATGTGAGAGGTAAGTTGTTTTTACTTCCATCAGGGCAGACCAATAAGCCCCTGCCTCTGTTTAAAAATCAATTTCAGTGTCCTGAAATAAGATGGCACTTTGTAATTATTTGTTGATATCTGTTGTAATGGCTCAGCATAAACCCTACAAATGGAGAGGTCTGTGTTCATACTGTGTGTCCTTTGGAAAATTGCTTAACTTTCCTGAACATTGTTTTGCACATTCATAAGGCAAGAGTAAGATATTCAGCCTTTTAACTTCGCTGTATTAATGACAAATTATATGAAATGCTTATTATCATAATCCAGTGTTTCATATTGTCTGCAACAAAAGTGAATTGTGGCTCTCTAAAGGAAAAAAGAAAAGACAGAAGGAAGATACCAGCTGTGCATTACCTTAGCTGAATTCGTCTGAGTTTCGCATGGAGCGTGTCAGTGCTGATGGACCAGCCCTCAGTGCACAAATGCTTACTCAGAAGAGCACATCTCTAAAGGAAAGGGAAGGGAGGGATAAGGGAGGGTAATTGGGGGGGGCACTCCTGGGGATATTTGCAATATCCAGAATATTTACACATTTTATACACATTTTATATTATTTTGTTAAAATCTTGTAAGGTTGTTCAAAAATAAAAAAAATAAAAAAAGAATTTATATATATATTATATTGTTTTGTTAGAAGCATGTTTGATTGTTCAACTAATACATTTCTTATTAAAATAAAAAATCAATAAAATTAAAAAAAAAAAAAAAAGAAGAGCACATCTCAAAATCACCAAGGCAAACAAGTCATGGACACCATGAATCTTCACTTTGTGCTTAAGCATAAACAAAGGACGTTGCTTCCAGGTGGCTTAAAAATACTTATTTCATCATAAACATACTTCATCTTGAATGCCCCGGACAATAATTATGAACACCAATGTGAAGAACCATACCAGGCGAGAAAAGCCACCACTGGGACTGCAGAGGTGATGTGCAGAGAAACTCATCCATTAGATATTTGGAGGGGAGGTTTGTGGAATGGAAGTATAGAGTGAAAGGTAAATTAAAAGATCACATTTTCATGTTTTTATGTAAAATTATTTGAATCTTAACTAGTAGGTAGTTCACATTGCTCTTGGCAGAAGGAACTGAGAAGAGACATTTTACATTGAAATTGCAAAACTGAAAGGTAAACTGTAAGATTCTTGAAATATCATTTCTTTTTCTTATATTTTGTTATATTTATTTTCTTTGCTTAGTCCTACGTCTTTTAGAAGATTCTTAAGAAAAGTCTGTTGAATTAACATAGGGAATAAAAATAAGATATCATACCTGTCTTCTAATAGCTTATAATCTAAATTAAAAATAGAGGTGCACATGAAAAAGTTTGGTTCCATTTTTTACTGCTATAAAGTTGTAATATAATTATTGCATGCTGTCCCCCTCTTTCGATCTATATGCATATGTGTGCTATATATGCAATGTGCTATATTTAATAAAGGGAATTTTAGTGTCCCAGTGGTCCTGCATTTAGCCTTCCTTCCCCATATTATAGTCATCTATTCACCCAGCTTGCTATGCTCTTCTGTCCATACAAATCACCTTTATGAGAATTCTTGCTTCATTTTCGTAATTGTGATCACTGATTGTTGGGATACTTCAAAGAAGACAGTGTTAATATGGCAAGTTAAAATATTATTATCCTTAGAAAAAGAAATCCTTACATGAAATGCAAAACCTTTTGGAGAAAGGAGAGGGGTGTGGAGATTTATGGGATTGGAGCTCAATCTCTAATTTACATGAATAGAATTTTAGAAGTCAGTGGCCTGCCCCACCATATATCCCAAGTCTCTCTGCAAAATAAAGAGAAGAAAACCCCAAGGTTGAAGCTGAAGTGGGGGAACATGTCTGCTTGAATTCCTTGAGCTCACAAAGAGTTGTTGACTATGAGGAAAAGTGGAATGTTTTCTCCGTGGAGAAAGACTTTGCACAAAGCATCCAGATGTCTTTTTCCAAGGGATTTTGACAAGGCTCAAGCTAAAACACATCTAACATTAATTCACCCTGGATAGCAAATTGGCTATTTTCTTTGTTGTGTGGATAAGATGTTTTTTAGCTTAAATTGATTGAATTCAGGTTTCTAGGGGAGGTATGGAGCTAATTCCTGTGCATTCTCTACCTTGTCCATTCCCAAGTCCTTCACTCTACTTGGGTTTTACAGACAGAGAATTATGTAATTTATATAAGGGCACACAGATACCCAAAGATGACAGTCTTTGAACACAATCCCATACCCTGGGTGGCCCTCTGACAGGGATAGCATGCACCCAACAGAGTTCTCCACTGTAACACCTGCTTATATCAAGGTACCTGTGTGCCATCTGCTTTATATATTGGGAAATGCGTAAGAGTTATTCAAGAAGAGGGTGCACTTGGAACCCATGGATCGATTTCATCCTTCTTGCTTTCTAGGTTGGAAAACTGAGAACCAGAGATGTAAAAATCTATATGGTCATAAACGATTGATATGAATGTGATGTTAATAATATCTGACTCTTAATGAGCACTTTCTCAGTAAAAGCATTATGCTGTCTCAATATATTAACTCCTTTATTCTTCATAAAATCCCTATGAGGTATTTTCTTGGAGCAGTGGGCTCACCAACATTTGCATTTAAAGTTGAAGAAATAGAAGTGTAGTATTTTAAATAACTTGTCCAGAATCACACAGCCAGGGAGAAACATTTATATTTCAAATCTAAGCTCGGTTTTGCATTTTAAACCTGAACTGTGATTTAATGCTGTCTCAAAAATCCAGACTCTTAGTTTCTGCAGTGTTTTTCTGATCTTCTCCTCTGTTATGACGCACTGCTTCCATTCGTTCCTTAAAACTGAGCTGACTGATGAAAGATACCATGGAAGTCCACTGATCAATACAACACTCTTTCCAAATTAGAAAAACCTTGTTCGCTTTCTGCTTTGGCCACATGAATAGCTTTTGGACCTTTGAACATATCTAATCATTTCCTCATCTAAAGTTGCACAAAAAATAAGACCACAGGAGAATCAATCATTTATGAGTTCAGTCTGTGGCTCTGTCTAGATTTGAGTGGCACACCACCCACAATTTTTCTAAGCCCTCTTAAAAAAAGTAGCTAGCATTCATCAGTTGAAATATTCTAGCCATGATTCCCTACGAGACCTGTTATTCAAAGATTATTTGTACCTAAAATGCATGTTTAACAGTTGGCAGTTTGAAAAGCAACTATTTCACATGCAAAGATGGAATCAAATGAATGCCAATAAACTCCCCAATCACATAATTTATGTACAGTATTTAGAAGTGAAAAGTTTCAGATCAGCAGGTATGTTCTACCTGACAAGAACCTAGAAAAGGTTTTACTTTAGCAAAAAACCCAAAGGGGATTTTAATAGAAAATACTTTGCCTTTCATCTTTTCTCAAGCATTTCAGCCTGTTTGCTAATGGGAAAAGATTTTTATGCATCCTGTCTTTAAGACTTTGGGGACAATATAGAAAATTGAATCTACCCAGCTAAGGGACCCAAGTCAGGTCAGTATCTACCCACAAATAGAAGAATTAAAAAATGTGATAAAAATATTCAGCAATTCAGTCCAGGAAGATGGCAACTGGAGGGAGGACTCAGGTACAATCTCTCCATGAAGCGGGAGGCCAGTGGAGGGAAAAGTGAGAGGTGGACAAACAGCAAAATTTCACTGAAACTCATTAGTAGAAAAACAAGGAAAACTAGAGACTCGGATGATTGGATACAATAAGTGGAAGAAAAACCACATAGAGGCCAAGCAGTTCTGGCTGTAAGGATCACCACCCAGCAGTTGCACTGCTGGTTTGGAACACAGGGAGGAAAGAACACTCACAAATATAGGAAGGACAAATCTGCATAGAGTCCTGAGATCAGAAGGGCTCCTGCTCCTCGGCTGAACCCAGGGTCCGCATTAGTATATGTAACTTAGATGTGCCTCCAAACTAGCCAGGGAGAGCTGGAGAGATTGCCATCTTGAGCAGGTGGGCGGTACAGGCAGCTGCTCCAAGAGCCATGAGTTTGGGTCACAGGCTGGCCCAGGTGCTGCACCACTGGTGACTGACTCTCCCAGGAGCCCATGTTCTCATTGCCTCAGGCACTGGGAGTTTGGGATGGAGACAACCCCAGAAAGTGCATGATCTGAATGCCTCAGGATCCGTGAGTTCAGGGTGGAGACTGTCCCAGGAGCTGTGTGTTCAGGGCAGGAAGGCCTCTCAGGCACCCTGAGTTTGGGGAAGAGATGGTTCCAGGAGCTGCACAGGTTTTAGGCTGGTTAGAGCCTCAGGACCCACAAGTTCAGGTCTGTATCTTCCCCAAGTGCCAGGAGTTCAGGGCGGACATGTCCCCAGGATCTGTTAGCTCTCCTTGAAGTTGCCCTGGGATTCAGAAGATTGTCATTGGCTTGGGGCCCTGGCTGAAGTGGGACAGAAGCCTGGGCAGGTGGTCACAAAAGCACCCAGGGCCTCAACCCAGGAAAGCCAAAAGGTGGTGTTCGCAAGTAGCAGTGGTGTTGAAGGTCTGCATCCCTTCCACATGACAAGAATACGGGGAGGATTACTAGGAATCTAACTTCCAACAAAGAACAGCAATAGCCAGGCCCTCCAGCAACCTCACCCTGGAAGGACTTCCATCCAGGAGCCAGCAAGATCTTCAACCCCCAATATTTATTTTGACCTCCTCAGTGGAAATAACCCACAATCCTCCCAACTTCCCATTGAGACATTGGTTGTTTTGTTTTGATTTCTCCATTTTATTCTGTTTGTTTGTTTGTTTCTTGTTTCTTTTGCTTCCTTTGTTTTTCTGTAATTTGTTTGTGATCTTGCAGACCAGCACATTTTGTTCTGTGCTGTATAGCCTCCCAGTGGTGAGCTTCTCTACTACCCTCTTCTTCCCTTTCTTCTGGGAACAGCTAAACATTATCCCCCTCCCTCCCCCTCTCCCCCCCCTCCACCCTAAGGTCGTTACCTCAGTCTCTTCCTCCTTCTTTTTTTCTTTTTCTTTTTATTTTATTAGAATATCCTACCTACATCATCTCCACTCTCCTGCTCTTACTCCAAATTCTGAAGTTCCTCTCTATCTTCCTATCACATCTCCTTTGCTCTCAAGTCTATTTTTCTATACCTAGGGAGGTACTGGAAATCTGAAGTGAATGCCAAACTTGAAAATGGGTATTTGCTTTTAAATGGGTTATAGTCTAACAGCTATAGTCTGGTGAAAAAATAGCTGCTAGTCCTTCTACTCCTCTCATAGGTGGTAATTAACATTACCACTACATAATATTTATAATAACTGGTTATTAAAAATAACTAGTTCAACTCTATCTATTGTATGCAATGGGTGTACATATCAGCTCTTTCCCTTACCTCCAGAAGTATTGGAAATTGTAAAGGTCAATGATAAGTCACCAGTCAGGGAGCCAGCTGTTGAACTATGCCATTCAATTGTACCACAGCTCAAACAAGTGAAGAGATAAAAAAACCCACAATCCATTAACTAAGTTCCAAAGTGAAATAACCAATGAGAGAACTCAGGACCAAACTCCCTGACACTGAAAATGAGGAAAAATAGAAACAATTCTCCTCCTTAAATCTACATCTCCCCAGACAAGGAGTCCATAGACAGGGACCTGGATGAAAACTTGGAAGAAAATAACAACAACCTGATAATTAAAATGATCAAAGAATTAAAAGAATATTTAAGGAAGGAAATAAGAGAGCAATTACAGGACCATTTTAGTAAAGAATTCAAGATACTGAAAAGAGAAGTAGCAGAGCTCTTAGAATTGAAAATCATAGTCAACCGAATTAAAAGCTCAATGGAAGATACTAATAATAGTGTAAACACAGTTGAAAATAGAAGTTCAGCTCTCAAAGAAAGAACATCAGACAACGAAGACAGGCTGAACAATTTTGAATGCACAAAGAATAGAAAAGAAATAAAACTTACTGATAATGATCAGAATTTCCAAGAAGTATGGGATGAAATCAGAAAAAATAACGTGAGTGTGATTGGGATAGGGGAGAACACTGAACAACAAACTAATGGCATAAAGAACCTTCTCAATGAGATGATCAAAGAAAATTCCCCCATATCAGAATAAAAACAGAAATTTATATTCAAGAGACCTATAGGACCCCAAATAGTTCTTATCAAATGAGAAACTCTGTGAGACACATCTTATTCAAAATAAAAAACAAGAAAAGAATATTAAAAGTGGTAAGAGAAAAACACCAAGTCACATTAAGAGGCAAACCAATAAGGATCATGGAGGATTTCTCAAATCAGACCACAAAGGTGAGGACAGCATGGAATGAAAATTTTCAAATATTAAAAGAAAATAATTGTCAGCCAAACATACCATATTCAGCAAAACTCAGCTTCAAATTTGAAGGGGAAATAAAAACTCTCCATGATAAGAACAAACTAGAAACATACATGAACACAAAACCAGCTCTACAGAAAATACTCATAGACAAACTACAAAAAGAATAACAAGCAAATAACTTACAAAATCATAATCAAAATAAAGTCAATAAACACACAACTCACTAAAAGATATCCAAGATGGCATAAAATACAGCAAAGCTCACAATGCCAGAGAAGCAAAATCACATATTTATTCTAACACTAAACATGAATGGACTCAGTGCCCCAATCAAAAGACACAGATTAGCAGACTGGATTAGAAAAACAAAGTCAAACAATATGCTTGGGGAGACACCTCACATCCAAAGACAGCCACAGATTGAAGGTAAAAGGTTGGGGGAAAAAATTACAATGCAAACAGCCCCAAAAAGAAAGTCAGTGTTATGATACTCATATCTGAGAAAGTAGTTTTGGACCAAAAATTAGTCAGAAGAGGAAAAGAAAGCCACTACAATTTAGTTAAAGGAAGAATACATCAAGAAGACGTAACCATAGTAAACATTTATGTACCAAAGTCCTACACTTCCAAATATGTTGAAAAATTGTTCCATGACATTAAACCACTTATAGATCTCAATACAATAATATTGGCGGACTTTAATATATCTTTTTCACCAACAGATAGATCATCAAAACAAAAAAAAAAATCAATAAAGAAGTGTCCAGCCTAAACGTCTCTATAAATCAAATGGACCTAACAGACATCTACAGAATATTCCATCCCAAATCAATTGAGTTTACCTTCCTTTCAGCAGTACATGGATACTTTTCCAAAACAGATCATATCTTAGTCCACAAAGGTAATCTTAACAAATACAAAAAAGTTGATATAATCCCATGTATACTATTAGGTCACAATGGTGTGATCCTAGCAATTAACAGCAAGATAAACAATAGAAAGTGCATAAGTACATGGAGATTGAGTAATGTTTTCTTAAATGAAGAATGAACTGAAGAGGAAATGAGAAAAGACATGAAAAAATTTGGAAAATGAATAAAAATGAATAAATATCATAACCTCTAGGACAGTAAGAAAGCATTCTTAGGAGGCAAATTTATAGCACTGAGTGCCTTCATCAAAAATCAGGAGAGCCTGAATAAATAAACTTATGCATTACCTTAAATCTTTACCAAAAAAAAAAAAAGAAAAACAATCCAATCTCAAATCCAGTAGAAGACAAGAAATAACCAAGATCAGAGCCTAAATCAATGAAGTGGATAATCAAAAAACAATACAAAGAATTAATGAGACAAAAAGTTCGTTCTTTGAAAAATTTTTTAAAAAATTGATAGACCAACCTCACCAAAAGAAAGAATGAAATGCAGCAAATCAACAAACTCAGAAATGTAAATGGAGACATCACCACCGACTCACCTGAAATCCAGAATTATCAGAAACTATTTTGAAAATCTGTACTGCTCCAGGTTGGAGAATCTGGAGGACATGGACAAATACCTAGTCAAATACAACATTCCCAAACTGATGCAGGAAGATAGCGAAGAGCCGAACAAACCAATATCAGTTAGTGAAATTGAAACAGCAATCAAAGCCCTTCCCAAAACAAAAAGCTTTGGACCTTCTGGATTCTCAGCTGAGTTCTACCAGACCTTTACAGAAGAATTAACAACTCTTCTTAGTAAGTTATTCCATAAAATTGAAAGGGATGGAACTTTTCCAAACCCTTTTTATGAGGCAACCATACCCCTGATACCAAATCCAACAAAGATACATCAAGAAAAGGAAACTACAGACCAATATCCCTGATGAACACAGATGCAAAATCCTTAACAAATTCTAAGCAAATCACATCCAAAACACATCAAAAGGGTAACACATCATGATGAAATGGGCTTCATTCCAGTCATGCATGGCTGGTTCTACATACACAAATCAATAAGTTTAATTCATCAGAATTAAAGACAAAAACCATATGGTCATCACAATTAATGCAGAAAAGGTCTTTGACACAATCCAAAACCCATTTATGCTCAAAACTCTTGAGAAAATAGGGATCAAAGAAACTTATCTTAAATTTGTCATGGCCATTTATGAAAACCCAGAGCCAACATTATACTTAATGGAGAAAAACTGAAATCATTCCCACTAAACTTGAATAAGACAAGTTGTCCACTCTCATCACTCTTATTTGATTTAGTACTCAAAACCCTAGCCAGAGCAATCAGACAAGAGAAGGAAATCAAAGGGATTCAAATAGGAAAAGAGGAAGTTAAGCTATCTCTATTTGCCAATGAAATGATCCTATACCTAGAAGACCCACAATACCCTATCAGAAGACTTCTAGAGCTTATAAATGAATTCAGCAAAGTGATAGGATACAAGATCAACACCCATAGATCAATCAATAGCTTTCCTGTACTCCAAAAGCAATTCTGCCAAAGAAGCAATCAGGAAATCCATCCCATTCACAATAACCTCAAAAAGAATAAAATAATTGGGTATTAATCTAACGAAGGAAGTAAAAGACCTCTACAATGAAAACTATCAAACATTAAAGAAAGAAATTAAAGAAGACCTGAGAAGATGGGAAAACATCACATATTCTTGGATAGTCAGAATCAATATGATTAAAACTGCCATTATGCCGAAAGCGCTGTACAGATTTAACAAAATCCCCATCAAGATACCAATGTCATTCTTCACTGATATAGAAAAATCAATTCTCAAATTCATTTGGAGTAATAAGAAACCAAGAATAACCAACGCACTAGTAAGAAGAAAAAGGAGGAATCCAATATCCGACTTTAAATTATACTATAGAGCTGTAGTAACGAAATTGGTATCATAATATCATAATAGGCAGGAAGATCTATCAAATAGAATAGAAGACACTGAAACTCACCCACAAGTCTTTAATCTTCTGATATTCGACAAAGGGGACAAAAATATGGCTCAGAGGAAAAACAACCTGTTCAACAAAGGATGTTGGACAAACTTGACAGCTATATGCAGACAACTGAAATTAGATTATCTCTCACCCTGCCCAAAAAAATCTAATTGAAATGGATTGAAGAACTAGGAATTAAATCAGCAACCATACAATTATTAGAAGAAAAAATAGGGTCAACACTCTACCATATTGGGTTAAGCACCTTCTTCTGTAGGGTCTTTCTCTCTTAACAAGACTCCTGTAGCACAAGAATTAAAACCAAGAATGAATGAGTGAGATGTCATTAAACTGAAAAGCTTCTGCACAGCTAAGGAATTAATCAAGAAAATCATGGTCTGCTACCTCTCCAACAGGGTGCTAATATCCAGAATATGCAAAGAACTAAAACTAACAACACCAAAAACGTCAACAGTCCAGTTAATAAATGGGCTTTGGTACTAAACAGAAACTTCTCAACAGAGGAAGTTCAAAAAGACAAAAGAAAAAGCTAGTGTTCCACATCACTAGCAATAAGAGAAATAAATGCAAATCAAAACTGCATTGAGTTTCCACCTCACTCCAGACAATATGGCAAAACTGAAAAATACGAATAGAATAATGAAGAATAAGAACAATAACAGATGCTGGAGGGGTTGTGGGGAGAAAGGAACAGTAACACTCTGTTGGTGGAACTACAAACTGGTACAGCCATTCTGAAAAACAGTGTGGAGACTCCTCAAAAAAAAAAAAAAAAAACCTAGGGATGGAACCACCTTATAACCCAGCTATCCCACTCCCGAGTATTTTCCCAAAAGAGGTAGAACTTGTTTATTACAGGGATACTGCTACATCATTGTTTATAGCAGCTCAATTTACAATAGCAAAATTATGGAAATAACCTAGATTCTGTTCACTGGATGAACACTGGGTCCAAAAACTGTGATATATATATATATATGTGTGTGTGTGTGTGTGTGTGTGTGTGTGTGTGCGTGTGTGTGTGTGTATGACAATACGCAAGTAATTTAAATATTGAAATTACTAGGTTTATATGCCTGCCTGGGTGCCTTTGGGGTTCTCATGGGAGTAAACTGTATACTCTACAACATTGAACACCCCACTTTTCCCTCATGTCTCCTTTCCAGTTCCCCCAAGTCATGAGATCAGGTTGTGGGGGGTAAGGGGGAGATCTTTGACAAGGATCAGACTTAAGCCACTCTGTCAATATGTATGCATTTATGAATGTGAACCAATGAATCCCTTCATTGTGTAAGAGGATGCTGAACCAATAAAAAATATTCACCAATTGATAGCCTTAATATTTTAACAGACTTAAAAGTGATATCCCCAAAAACAATTTGCCATAACTTAAACTCTTTAATCAACACATAAATTCAATGTGGTTTCACTGACCTCGTGATGCCAAAGAAACTGGCAGGAAGAAAGGCAAAGGTTTGTCTCTTCCATCTTCAACTGGCAAAATTCTCAACTGAGTCAAATAATCTCTTCCGGTAAAATTCTTGATTCATCAGTTTGTAGAAAGTTTTTCCCTTCCCTTATATAATATTTATCAGAAAAAAATTTGTATGTGTAAGATATAAACCTTAGTGATTCTTATCCAAACCAAATTCCTTACTTCCACATTTCAAAATAAAAAGAGATTGTGTTCCACTTTTAAATTTTCTAATCATTACCATACACCGTCCCAGAATAATTATCTTTTTTGCTCCAGTCTGTCTCCCAATATTAAAGAAAGGGCTTTATGAACCTTGCCTTGTGTTCATTACTTTCAGGGCATCTCCCTGTCACCCCAGTAGACTTGAGCCTTTAAATCCTATTAATGTAATATTTTTGACTTCTAAATCTGCAGACAGGGGAAATGTGATTAAACCCGAGAACATACAGCATGTCAGCTTTGCAATGTTTCCAGTTAAGTTCGTTTCATACTAATTAAGGGTAACATCTCCTGCTTTGATCCACGCCAGTGCCTTTTAATACATAGCGCACAACAATTCTGCTAGTGGGGATCAGTGAGAAGGCTGAAGACGGAGATTGGTGGAAATGGCTCCTGGTGACCTCTTGGAGGGAGGTTGGTGAACTCCTTGGAGGGGCAGGGGCAGGACAGTCTGTCACAGTCCAGTCAACTACCACCTCCCATGTCCCTCTCTCTTATTATCTAGTTTAATATGTGGCAAACACCTTTCTAAAGCTATGAATAATAGCAAGGTCACCTGAAAAATTTATGCTAATACGCAGTCAGGTTCCTGATGGGAGATTACTGGACGAAGACTCTACCTGCAGAAAAACAAAGTCCGGCAGGAAAAGCGGAACATCCAAATGAGAATTGGAAGTGTTTTTTTTCGTTTTGGTTTGTTTACCCTTGTTTCTACTGATGTACAATGGCACAGAATGCAAAAGCGACAAATGAACCGTGTTTAAGTGTAGATTTAGTGGCACTGAGTGCATTTGCACCGCTGAACACCATTGTGCCATCTGTCTCCACAACTTTTCTTATCAACTTTTTTCTTATTAACTCTCTGTTCCCCTTAACCTATCACTCCCATGTTCTCTCCTCCCAGCCCCAGGCAACCTTTATTGTACTTCCTGTCTGAGTTGTTTTCCTATTCTATGGAACCTTGCGTAAGTGAGTCATGCAATATTTTCCTTTTTGCCTGTTTTGTTTCACTTGGCGTGGTGTTCTCAACTTTCTTCAATGACGTAGTGTGTGTCAGTGCTGCATTCCTTCATAGGGGTTCCACTGTAGGCATATTCCATGTTCTGTTCCACCACCTCTTTCCACCTATTTTTTTCTTTTCTTTTCTTTTTATTCGGCTGTTGTGAATAAAGCTGCCATCATCATCATCGGTGAGCAAGCATTGAACTGCTGTCCTTGTAATCAGCAGGGACAATTGGCACCTGATCTTCTCTGAAGACTTCACTGATGGTCTGGGAAGCATAAGCTCTGCTATCCTTTTAACCTTCCAATTACTACTAAACAAGACAATAAATTGATGATTACATAATTATGAGACAAAAATGTGTAGTTAGGGCTTGATATACACCTTACCTACTTTGAATGGAATTGCTCATTTACTCCTCCCCAGTCCTATCACGACGAATCATTAAATCCATCGTACAAATGGGAAAAGATGCAGAAAGAAGCGAGGGAAATTTGCTGAACTAGGATCAAAATGATATGCTTCACTGCTTTATCAACTGCCAACATGTAAGTTGCTTTAAATACTGATTCCCTCTCTACCCTCTACTACAGAATAGTTTTGAGATGATAAATAAGCAAATATGTGAATGAAGAAGCAAACTTGTAAAATTTTTGCAGAACATAAAAGTTTTTTAGATGCAATAAATTGTAAAGAAAACTACTAAGATATTTGAGGGTAGATCCAGCAAACCTTTTCTTTCTTCCTCCTCTCCTACTTTGGCTCTGCTCTCTCTTCTTCCCTTCTCCCCTCCCCATAAACACTTATTCAGAATGCTTAGAGCACGAGCCAAAATGCAACATGATGTAGTGATAAACCTTATATGGTAAAAGAAGCCTAAAGTATAATTTATTGGAGAAAGGATAATTTTTCAACAAAGAGTGCTGGAACAATTATGTGTTTATAAACAAAACAGCTCAGACCTGGATCTTAAACCTTGGACAAAAATTAATTCAAAGTATATCATGGACCAAAATGTAAAATGCAAAACTATAACATAGTTAGATAAACCTCAAGAGAAGATCTATGTGGCCTTGAATTTGATGACAAGTTTTCAGATACAACACCAAAAGCATTACTCACAACAAGAAATGCAATAAATTGAGCTTTATTAAAATTAAAAAGTGGTGTACTCGGAAAGATGCTGTTGCAGAATGATCAGACAAACCAAAATCTGGTAGAAAATATTTGTAAGACACAGATTTGATCAAGGATATGTATCTAAAATATACAAAGAACTCTGAAAACTCAACAGTAAGAAAATACCCCAATTTAAAAATATTCAAAATATATGAACAGACATCTGATAAAAAATAATGATGGATGGATGAACAGATAGATGATAGATGAAAGATAATAGACATGGATAGATATAGATGATAGACAAGACAAATGGGAAATTATCATAGGTAAAGATACTTAAACTCATTTGTTATTTTTCACTAGAAAATGCAAATTTGAAAAATAATTAGATACCATCATGTACCTATTAAAATATTTAAAATCAGAAAACAAAAATCAGGATATTGCAGGCAAGGATGTGGAACAACAGGAGCTCTCTCATTCATTTGTGGAGGTGATAAGGCAATTGGTTAATCCATGATCTCTCTGTGAAGAAAATTGAACATTTTCTTACAAAGCTAAACACAAGCTTACCCTACAAAGCATCAGTCTTTACCCAGATGATTTGAAAACAAGAGTCCACAGAAAAACATGTGTGCAGATGTTTATAGCAGTTTAGAAGCAGTCAGCAAGTCCTATAACAAGTGAAGGGACAGATAATTTTGGCATATCCATATAATAGAATATTACTTAATGATAAAAGATAACAAGCTATTAAACCATGAAAAAATGTGAACAAAACTTAGGCACATCTTGCACAATGAAAGAACCCAGTCTGATAAGATTATATCCTGTATAATTCCAGTATGTGTCATTGAACATCTTCAAAAAGAAAAATTGCATGAATAGTAAAAGCATCAGTGGTTTCCCAGAATTTGAAGAAGTGGGGGAGGACTGAACAGGAGAAAAATAAGGGAATCTTTTAGGAAAGCTAAACTATTCTTTGAGATATCACAGTAGCAGCTGGGCACTGCATATTTTTTACAACTCATAGAACTTTATAACACAAGACTGAAATTTGATATATATCATTAAATTTAAAAAGCTAATTAGATTATCAGAGGATCTGAGGATAGAGTGTAGAACATGAATAGAAAAACCATCTGTCATGAAGACCAATGGAACAGAAGATGATACTGAGACAAACTCACACATTTTTAACCATCTGATATTTGACAAAGGGGGCAAAAATATGGCATGGAAGAAAGACAGCCGTTTCAATAAATGGTGCTGGACAAACTGTAGTGCCACATGCAGACAACTGAAATTAGATTCTATCTTGCACCCTGCACAAGAATCAAATCAAATGGATTGAAGAATTAGCAATTAAACCAACAACTACACAATTACTAGAACAAAACATAGGATCAACACTCCACCACATCAGTGTAGGCACTTCCTTCATTAACAAGGCTCCCATAGCACAAGAATTATAGCCAAGGGGACTGGAGCGGTGGCTTGACGGTTACGGCGCTTGCCTGGCATACGCAAGTACATGAGTTTGAACTCCAGCATCACATACACAATGAAGTCTCGGAGCAACGAAGGCCACAGGAAAAACTAAATAAAAATTGTTTCTCTCTTTCTCTCTCTCTCTCTCTCTCTCTCTCACTGTCCCTCTCTCTTAAAAAAAAAGAATTATAGCCAAGACTTAATGAGTGGAATGCTATTAAACTGAAAATCTTCTTCACAGCTTAATAATTAGTTAAGAGTGTCAAGAGAGAACCTACAGAATGGGAGAAAATCATTGCCTATTATGCCTCCAACAGAAGACTAATAACCAGAATATACAAAGAACTCAAAAAACTGACACCAAAAAGAAAATCCAATCAACGAATGGATGAGATAACTAAATAGAAACTTCTCAACAGAGGAAGTCCAAAAAAACACAAAAAACCAATAAATATATGAGACAATTCTCTACATCACTAGCAATCAGAGAAATGCAAATCAAAACTTCACAATGGAGATTCCACTTCGCTCCAGTTAGAGTGACAAAAATGAGGAATATGAACAAAAACAGAGGCTGGAAGAGTTGTGGGGAGAAAGGAACACTAACGCACTGTTGGTGGGACTGTAAACTTGTACAGCCACTCTGGAAAGCAGCGTGGAGACTCCTTAAAAAATGAAGTATGGAACTACCTTATGACCCAGCTATCCAACTCCTGGGTGTTTTCCCAGAAGAGCTAGAATTGGCATGCTACAGAGACACAGCTACACCAATTTTTATGGCAGCTCGATTTACAATAGTTAAGTATAGAACCAACCCAGATACCCCTCACTTGATGAATGGATTCAAAAACTGTGGTATATATTCACAATAGAGTTCTACTCTGCTTTAGAGAGAATGATATGATGGCATTTGCAGCCAAATAGAGGGAAATGAAAAAAATCATGTTGAGTGAAATATCCCAAATACAGAAACTGAAGGACCATATGTGTTCTCTCGTATGTGGAAGCTGGAGTAAAGCCTAAGACAGGATGAAAGTTAGTAAGTTTAATTAATAAACTCACTACAATTGAAATTTCACATAAGCTGGGGGAACCATAACTATGAAGGTGGGGGGAGAAGGGAGGGAGGTAGGGAAGGAAGGGAAGGATAAAGAGGATAATTATTACAGCTAGGAACACTTGAATCCCATGAAAAGCCTAACTATACACAGATAGACAGAGAAACTCAAAAATTTCAAAAATTAATATACATGTATATGCTCACTTCCAGTTACAGCATGGGAGTATCACCGAGGAGACAGGAGATTGGGGAGCAGATGAAGGAGGGAAGATCCTGGACTAGGATCGGCCTCAATATACTTTGTCAATATCCATGTATGCATGGATATTCAGCAGTTCCCTCCAATATGTAAGACTATGTTGAACAAATTTAAAAAAGCAAAAGAAAAATCCATCTATATTAGAAATGTATTCAGGTGGAGAAGAATGGAAACTCTAGAGCTTTGGAAATAAGTGATATCAGTAGGATTAAGGATGAAAGACACCCACTACACAGAGCACACTTCCAGGTGACAACGTTGGTTCCCATAGAAGTACAAGCTAGCAATTCTGAAGCCACTCTCCATGGTAGATAAACATGCTGGAGTTTACAATTGAGTGAACAGAAAGTCCTTGGTGTGAAAGTATGTAAATGTAATGGTGAAGTAAATTCCTGGGAAACAGTAGATTTAATAAATCAATTAAAAAATTTTAAAGGGCTACAGTGGTGGCTCAGTGGTTATGGTACCTGCCTGGCATGAGTGAGGATGTGAGTTCAAACCCCAGCACCAGGTACACAGCTAAGTGTTGGAACAATAAACACCACATGAAAAACTAAATAAAATTGATTCTCTTTTTCCCTCTCTCTCTTACTCTCTCCCTTTCTCTTAAAAAATGTATATTTAAACAATTATTTTAAAAGAATTAATCAATATAAAAATTTTTCCACATTTTTATTGGTGCATTATAGTTCTGCATATTGATGGAATTTGTTTTTACATATTTGTACATGCACATGACAGTGTAATTTGGAAAAATGCTTTGGCAAATCTTTTTTATTTTTTTAAATTTTTTTCTGTTTTTTCATCATTCAACATAGTCATACATATAGGAGGGAATCATTGCCACATAATCATGATCACATACATAATGACAGAGCAAGCCAAGGCTGATGCCAGTTTATGATATACCTCCTTTGGGTTCTCCCCAATCCCAAGTTTCCCCTACTTTACCCCCATATTAGTTGGGGTGTTAGTTGGGCTTCTCATGGAAGTTGAAGGTCCCCCCTGGGTTGATAACCACCCCCTACTAACTCTCTCCAGTTGTCATGGCATCCCTCTTACTCCCTCCCTGCTCCCCTCCCTTCATCCCCCAGTGACATAGGCAAGGTTTGCCCTGTTCGTGTAAAAATTCACCTGTGTTGAGGTTATTATTAGCTTAGCCTACTTTCAGTCTGCTTCCGACTGTATTCTAGCTTCCACATATGCGAGAAAACATACAGCCCTTGAGTCTCAGTGTTTGGGATATTTCACATAGCATAATTTTTTCCATCTCCAGCCATTTCCCACAGAGGTACAATCAGCATATTACAGAGATACGGCTTCATCAATGTTTCTAGCAACTCGATTTACTATAGCTAAACTATGGAATCTACCCAGATGCCCCTCACTGGACAAGTGGATTAAAAAACTGAGGTACATATATACAATGGAATTCTACTCAGTTATTAGAGAGAATGATATTATGGCAAATCTTTTTAAAAGGATAAAAGTATAATCCACCTTAATATAAATTAGAAAGAATATATAAAAGAATATACAAAGATATTCTATACATGGGTTCACAAACACACACACACACATATATGTGTGTGTGTGTGTATCCATATATATATATATATATATATATATATATATATATATATACACTAAGGATTGAACCCAGGGATGCTTTAACCACAGGACTATACCCTAGCCCTTCTTATTTTTTTATTTTTGAGATAGGGTCTTACAAAGTTGGGTCTCACAAAGTTGCTGAGGCTGGCCTCAGATTTGCTATCCTCCTGCCTCAGTCACTAGGATTACGTGCGTGTACCACCAAGCCCCACTATATTTACACACTCACACACACACTTCTCATACACATGGAAATCAGACTGACAGAAAGTATACCCAGTTATCATCAAGATTAACTTCGGATGAAAGTGCATCTTTTCCATTTCTTTTTTATATTTTCTTTTAGTCTCCAGGAGTTAGGTTTTTCTTTCTCAAACAAAAGCAATACACATTTTTTTCAAGAAGAAAATTTAGTAAGTGTCTATGCACCCAGTAGAATGTTGTCCACCGTAATCCAGGTAACTGTTTTCTGGGAGATATTTAAAAGCAAGAAGTAGGTAAAACCTTTGCAGGGATGAGTTGCAATGAAATTCTTTTCATACTGGCGTCCCAAACAGATTTTTCCCACCACTGCAGGGCAACAATTCCCTCCCTCCGCCTGGTGGACAGTGGAAGAGCAGCCAGGAGACACTGCCACATGGCAGGCACTGAGAAACAGAGGGAGGCTGATGTCACACAGGTTGATGGCAGCAGCGTACAGCTGTTCCCAGAACCAAGAGAAAAGCAGAGTCTTCAATGGCTGAGTCCCCACCCAGGGCACAGGAGAAGGGCCAGCCTCATTCCCAGAGAGGCTTGCTGGAGAAGTGGGCAGCACAGCACAGGTCAGACGAGACCAAGCATAGCTCAGTACAGGTCTTGCCTTCAGCTTAGCACAGTAATAAGCAGCATTTTCAAATTGTCTCTCAACTTTAGCACTATATCACAAATCTCCAGTCTCTATGCCCCTCTGATTTTATTGTAAGCTTGCTCGCGTCTGCATTCTAAGATGGGCACTAATCGAATGTGGCCCAATTAAAAGTAAATGAAAAAAGTCCGTGTGTCCAGAAGCGTTGGCCTGCAGTAGGAAAGGCAGAGTTCCAAGAGTGGCGGAAAGTTTCCTGGGCTCTAAACGTCATTTGAATGTTGTCTATTAATAGTTATATTTAAAGACATGATATAGCATAATACTTGAAACTCTTAAGAAAAATTAATATACCTTTAGAAAAAAGTTTGAAATGTTGGCTTCAGTGTGACCCATCCTGCCCACCTGGATTGAAGAGGGCCACCCCGAGCTGGAACGTAGCGACACTGTGTCCTCGGCACTCCTCGCTGCTTCTGCTGACCACTCTCCTAGTGCACTGTGTTCAGTGCAGCTTCCAGCAGGATTGCGGGGCATAAAAACAATATCACAGCTACTGTGAAATCTTTTTACAGCCAACTTAGCTGGAATCACTTAGAGTAGGGGAGAGGGACCTGCAGTCTCCTTCGATTTATTTAAAGTCTTGGATGCTCTGCTTCTTTTATTCAGAGTATACTTTTCATTCAATGGCTCTTCTGGTGGTTTACATGGTGCAAGAGAGGTTACCCTAGTTTTATATTTGTAAATAAAATTCAGTCTGAGCACAAGCATCCCGTGATTGGGCTGCCCTGCACTTGGGTGCTGGAGTTCCTGGGCCTCCACCACCCTTCTCACTTCTTGCAGGGGCCCCTCCCCAGTAAAGAAAACTCATCATTATTCAAGGTAGGAGTTGAGGAGCTATCAACAGCTCAGATTTAAGCATGAAGGAAAAAATGTTTTGTGCTCTTCAACCCTGCTTGCTTTCTATGCTCCTTGGTCGAGGCCACTGTGATCTGCTGTGGTAGGAAGCTCTGCCACATCAGAGTGGAGCATTGGCACAGGGACTTCACCTGCATTAGGAGGTCCCCCCAAACACTGCCCTCAGTGGTCTTTGCAGGTCCACTCAGGGTAGGGGCCTGCACAGCTGTTCCACAGCTGGCTCGTGCAAGCTTGCAAGGGCACACTGTTAAATTTTCTAGAATTTTCCAAGTTGATTTTTAAAAACATCAATTACTTGGGCTAGAGCTGTGGCTCAGCAGCTACAGCGCCTGCCTGGCATGCCCAAGTATACAGGTTCAAACCTCAGCACCCACGTACACAACTAAATGTCAAAGCAACGAAGGCCATGTGAAGAACTCAATAAAATTGATTCTCTCTCTCTCTCTCTCTCACTGTCCTTCTCTCTAAAAAAAAAAAAAAAAAACTCAATTACTCAAAATTACATAATGCAAACTTGTAGCTCAAGGCTTCCTGATTACTACATCTTATGATTATTTATGCCTACGTTATCTGTTTAATGAGAATACCAGTTGTCACAGGCACGTTCACACCTCTTCCAACTTCACATTCAGTGCCATTACACTGATAGCTTGAAGTCAGAAATGGTGGGAGTCTTTACACCATGGAAATTGGCAAATGCTACAAACCAAGTCTTGATATTTAATTTTGCAGTACAGATTTCTAGACTTAAGGGATGGAAAGAATGTGGACCATGAATATTAAACCTAAAAATGTACCATGTTTATAGATCTCACATGAAAAAAACACAACACACACACACAAAGAATTACTCTTCCACTTTTCAAAACTCTTCATCTGGTTCAGCAACTTCTCACATCATTAGGGAATGCTTGATATTACAATATGCCTTTGTTTTGACAAGAGAAATTCAATCAAGATTTTACATTTCCTAGTCAGTTATAACCATATGGTGGTCACAGATACAGAGATCAGCAAAAATCAAAGAAAATATTCTGTGATGATTAATTGGCTATAAGGAATTCATAGTAAAAATTTGTATATTTGTATCATTGATATGTTATTGCTGTACATACTTGATATAAATATAATTTATAATAATCTCATCTAGCCATACATTTGCATTTGATTTTTGCAGAACTAATTGTTGAAGATTTACCAACACATTTTTGGGCATGAGATGCTATAACACGAAAGAACAGTCAAAGTCTTTCTTCTCTTCCCTACCCTCAGTCACATGGAATTTTCTCAAGAGGACCTTGTTTTCAGTGTTATTTTTTGCCCATCTCCTCGCAAGAAAATATATTCCTCTGTTTCATGTCCCCATAAAATGCTGTTCTACATAATTTCGTTTCACTGGAGTCTTAGATATCAACCCTGATATTTCTTCTTCAGGTGGAGGTGAGTAAATGGATGCTCAAACTTAACTGGTTGTTTTGATTTTTCTTTTGAAATTTTTAAAATTCTGATTTGCTAATATTAACTAATTTTGCTATATAGGATATTAAAAACTTTCCTAATCTTAGTATCTCAACTTTTCAGCACAGTTAACTTGTTCAAAAGATTTTGAAGTCACCGTTACTTTACTCCTACTCAAACCCCATCCTCTCCCTTTTCCTGAGGAATATATAAATATATCTATATCTATATATCTACATAGATATAGATATAGATATAGATATATATAGATATATATATCTATATATATAGAGAGAGAGAGAGAGAGAGAGTCAGAGATGGAAAGAGAATCAATTTTATTTAGTTAGTTTTTCACATGGCTTTCGTTGCTCCGACACTTCGTTGCATATGTGCTGCTGGGGTTTGAACTTGCGTCCTCACGCATGCCAGGCAAGCGCCGTAACCTCTGAGCCACAGCTTCAGCCCCTCTTATTGATAACTTGATGGTTGAAATTGAAACGTATGTTCCCTGGATGCCTAAACAGATCAAACTGTGAGTAAATGGAGTCCTGGTCACCATATGCAGATTGATGTAGTGTGCGAGACACTGATTTTTAATGTGTTGTTGCTGGGTAAATCTCAATAGTTAAATTTACATTTGCTTTGCTGATGGCACAGAATGTTAGTTTTCAATGGGGTAGGTGAGTTTTGCCTCCCAGAAGCATTTGGAAATGTCTGGAGACTATTTTGGCTGTCACCACCCGTAGGCTGGCTGCTGTCATCTAATAGACAGAAGCTACTGAACATTCTGCAATGCACAGGACAGCACCCATGACAAAGATATTTTTTGCCCCCAAATGTCAATAGTGGGATTGAGGAGTAAATCCTAAAGTATAGGATTAAAGAATTACTCTCACATATGCATTTGTGATGTTTTTCCATTCACTGCTCCATTGTTACTCTCTTCTCCCCATTTCTCTGGCCTGTGCAGCATCATATGAAGGTCTAGCCCCCTCATGTGGCTTTCTGAACACATGCTCCTTTAGAATTACTTAGGCAAGATGACCCCTGCTTCATAGATATCTCTCCTCTGGAACTCTATCTATATGAACCTAATAGCACCTGATAAAACAAAAATTCTGTGCTGTTGAAACTTAATCCCTAATTCAACAGCATTAAGCTGTGGACTTCAAGAAGTGATTGAGGGGTTGGGGATTTAGCTCAGTGGCAGAGCACTTGCCTAGCATGTGCAAGGCCCTGAGTTCAGTCCTCAGCCCTGAAAAAAAATTTAAAAAAAGAAGAAGTGGTTGAGTTATGAAGCCTCTGCCCTCTTGAATGGGATTAACACGCTTCCAAAAGGGGTAGAGGATTACAGGAATGATCTCTTGCCTTTCTGCCTTCTACCATGTGAAAAGTAACAAGGTGCCATTTTGGAAACCAAGACACCAATGCCAAAGCCAATGCCTTGGAGCCCTCAGTCTCTAGAACAGCAAGGAGCAGATTTATGCTCCTATTATAAATGTTCGCTATAGCAGCACAAAGGAAATCAGATATTACATTATTTCAAAATGACAGACTAAACCATCCACAAAGGTTGACATTGAGCTCATTCCCTTTATAGGCATGTTATAAGTGTAATCCAAGCAAGCAGCCCTTTACAAATCCTGGGAGGACACCTGAACAACGGCACTGTCACAACCAGCAGACCTCCAATAGTGCTGAAATGATCCTCGAGTATGTGTATAAGAGAGCAGAGGAAGAAAATTTTCTAGAATATGATTATTAGCAATACCAATACTAAAATTCTACACAATGTCAATAAATCAATTTACTGAAAAGTTAAATTAGCCTAGAATTTTGGTAGTCATGTAGGCAAAATCAACCAGATCAATCCAGGTTTGTGTGTTTGTTTGTTTGTTTTCCATAGTTCAATTAGCTAATCTGCCTTGGAATTCCATTTCATTCAGTTGTAGACATCTATTCGGATATTTCTAAAAGTGACTTTCGTGAAGGTGGATTTTTCGTGATACTGAAGCAATGCATTCATTCCTTTGATTAAAAGAACATAATAAACCAGTCTCATAAGTAATGTTTTTAAAAATTAGCTGACATTGTTGACAACATAACTACAACCGTGGGTCTCCCTTTCTTTGAAGCGAATAGAACTCTATATACCAGGATATGTGAACCTAATATAATTGGGTGTACACTATCATCTCATCTTTTGAGAGTGAGTCAAGAACAGAGGCCAGCTACAGGAGTTTGTGTGTATATATTTGTGTTCCTGCCACTTGAATGACTACATTTTCTTTACATAATTCCAAACTCATTAACTCTGATTTTCTCATTCATCTCAAATTGCTATATTTATCATAATGACTTAACCCAACTGAGGTATTCTCCTGATGGGGAAACAGTCCTTGATCTTTGTTATAGCCATGTGGCAAAGTAGAAGATGCAGGCTGTAAATTTCAATTTCTGAATCAGTGCATATCATAAAATGGCTGAGCTGTATAAACAAAGCTGATTGGAACACCACCAGTCATGCACTCAAACTGTGTATTTAGACAGGATCAGATCAGATGTATTGTGTGTTAAGAATGGTTAGACAAGTACTGCTTTTCCAAAGTCTCTATTTAGCTTCAGAAGAATTACGCAGACAGGGTAGAGATGATTTCTCATCACCAAATCTTATCACTGCATTAGCAGCATACCACAGCTGAGCAGCAGCGACTTTGGTTTTCTGCCACAGCTGAACTAATTTTTTTTAATATTCAAATTTGATTTTTCATTACACAGAGTCAGGTTCCACAATAGAGACCTTGCCCTCTCCAACACACTTATATTAAGTCCTTTCAAATAGCTTAGATACCTGGAACTTCAGAGAGACTGTTTCAAGTTTAATATCCTTGGAAAATTATTTGAATGAATAAGAACAGACATTAATTTCTCCCTGAAAGTGTTGAATTTTTGAACCAACTTTAATTTGTAGATATTTAAACCCTCATTTCATCAGACAGATAATAAATACAAGATGAGAAATAACTTCTGCCTCCCCTTCCTGTTATGTACCCTGAATACAGATGCCAGCACCGATAACAGGTTTGTCACGAAGGCTTTGGAAGGCAAGATGAAAATTACACTATTTTAAAAGAGCTTCAATCATAGGAGACCTGTGTATGATAAATGAATTGTTTTGGAGGGTATAGGAATCACATCAAATTCCATTAGCATGTGTTGCTTCTGGATTTCAAAGCAGGGATGTTATCAGATGTTAATCAACAGGCATTTTTATTGAAACCTTAATATCTGCTAAGGAAACCACCAGGTCCTGGGGAAAATTCAGGGATGATAAAAAATACACAGTATCTACTCACAAAGAGTTGATAAGCTGGCGAGAGATTCAATGCATTTAAAAAGTCAATAAATAAAGCTGCATGTGATTACCCCCCTGGTTGTTATAGTTTGTGGTGGTTCTAAAATCACCGAATACGTGGAGGCAGCAGGAAACATGGGAGATTGCATCGATAACTTGGCGTCCAGCAAGCAAGCCAAGCACGAGGTTGTGCCTGGTACCCGTGAGATGCCGATGTCACTCCTCTCTGCAGATAACAAAAGCAATTCTCCCAGAAGCTCATGCCACATACCAATTCTAAGCCAGCTATACTACGATTTAGGGGTGAGAGGAGAGAGGCAAGACGAGCCGGGCAGTAGCCTCCCAAAGTCAGAAGATGAAGAGCGGAGCACTGGAGGGCTCTCAGGAACAGAACTGCCAGCCTCGGGCACCCATAGGCCCCTCCATTGAGTTGGTCCCTAAGAGAGAAATCTAGGCACGTCGAGGGCATGTCACCATTTACGATTCTTCTACCCAGTTTAGAGGGAGGGAGATCTTTGTTATTGTATCTTGTTTGTATTTTTTAATGAACTGCTGGCTTAACAGAGGGAATTAACAAAGGTTTGTCAGAAGCCTGAGTTGCCTTAAAAGAGTTCCTGCTCTTCTCCTCATGTCTGCCAGTCCCTCTCAGTATCCTTCCCCAGTGTGTGCACTGCTCTGCTCTGCTCTGCTCTGCTTTCCCTTTATCTCCATGTTCCTCTCCCTCTCCATCACTCTCCATCTCTCTCTTTCCTTGCCCTCCTTCTCTCCTACTTCTGCTTCTCTATTTTTCTCCTTTTGTCTTGCTCTACCTAACAGACTATGTGTGTGCTCATGTGTTTCCATCTGTTTGTCTGTCTGTCTGTCTGTACTGGGTACTCTTCCATTTTCTTTCTTCTAAGTAAGCCCAAACCATCTCTTTCCTGCATTGTTAAACACAGAGGAAAAGGAGCCTGCAGTCAAGGTGCCCAGAATGAGTTTGCCATCTTCCTATAATCAACGAAGCGTCCCTACTCATCACCATCCGACAGTGGTCCTGAGCTCCATATTCTCATCTCCAACATCACAATTTAAAAGAAAGACATGAGCATGCGTATCGCTTAGAAATAGATGCCTGAGCTCCATATTCTCATCTCCAACATCACAATTTAAAAGAAAGACATGAGCATGCGTATTGCTTAGAAATAGATGCCTGAGCTCCATATTCTCATCTCCAACTTCACAATTTAAAAGAAAGACATGAGCATGGGTATCTCTTAGAAATAGATGCCTGAGCTCCATATTCTCATCTCCAACATCACAATTTAAAAGAAAGACATAAGCATGCATACCGCTTAGAAATAGATGCCTGCTCAATTGTCTGCCACTTTCTAAATAAGAGGACTCATTAATAAAAAGTACAAATATTTACCAAGCTTCCCTCCTTTCCTGTGTGGATACCATGAGAATCTTTATTTGAACTTTAAAGAACCAGGGGAAAAAACTTAAACTTTGCAAGCCAAATATCCTAAGTCATATGTTTGCAATTCAACAAGAGGAAACTAACTTGAAGGATAGGCTAGTTTTACATAATCCATTTCATTACGCATGCAAGTTTTATTTGTTTGTGCCATGATAAAAATCTTTTTTTCAAAGAAATGAATTAAAAGGAGCCATCATTTGCATTATATTTATTTTTTCCATTTTTAATCTATTGTTACCAAGAGTTAATATTTCCATTCCTCCTATTTAATTCAAACAGGCAGAGGCCTTGCCACAAAGCACCCTCGAAGACTAAGAAAAGTCCCTGCAAATATCAGATCAATTTTGACAACAATAGTCTGACTAGATGTCGTTTGAATTGTATTATCATTCACCAAAGGGTACTGGGGGCATGTGATCTGCAGTAGGCTAGGAAATGATTGGAATTGCTAAGAATCAAGGCCACTTGAGAGCAAGCCCTGAGGGTCCCTGAGGCTGGAGAACTTTTACCTCTGCCTGCAGGCGCTGCCCTTCTCTGGAAGGAGAGGTATTTGAAAGCCATCAGTGGCATTGGTCCCATCCAAGCAGAACTCTGTCACACTACAACCACCAGCATCAAAGCTAATCCTACATCAACACACAACCCTTCAATGGAACACCCAGACTTTACTCACATTTATATTATTTTCTGGCCAGGATACTAATAAACAGTCCTTAATAAAAAGTTCTATCTATACACACAAATCTTTAAAAATAAAAGCAAGAATTTTTAAATCACCTTTTGAATTCACTTGCAACCCAAATTTTGGAGCCATTGTCCATGGATATACCTATTTCTTATATTCTAAGTCTGTTAGAGAATTTAATGTATTTTCTTCTTTCATTCAGCCACCTTCTTTCTTCCCAAATTTTCTTTTCCTTCTTCCTCGTCATCTGTTTCCTTCCATCCACAAAACTGTCTTGAGCCCCAGGCAAGAAGTCATGTTGAGGACAGGCAACCACCTTCCTACCCTAGGGAGAAAATCTACTTGATAAAGCCCAGAGCAAAGAAGAGAGGCAAGATGCCAGGAGAGAGGAGGCAGATCCAGACAAAAAGAAATTATGTGAGCCTCACAATAGAACTGAGTCTGGGGCCGGGGCGATGGCTTGGCGGGTTACGGTGCTTGCCTAGCATTTGCAAGTACACGGGTTCAAACCCCAGCACCCACGTACACAATGGGTCAGAGCAATGAAGGATATGTGGAAAACTCAATAAAAATTTATTCTCTCTCCTCTCTCTCTCTCTCTCACTCACACACACACACACACACTATCCTTCTTAAAAAAAAAAAAAAAAAGAGCTGAGTCTGGAATTTTCTTTTAAAGTCACGTGAGCCCAGAAATGACCCTCTTGAGCTATTTCAAGTTGTTTTTATCACTGGCAATTGAGTCCTAATTAATGAAGCATTTTACTCCCATCAGAGAATTCCATGTGAGTGGTTCATTCATTAATTCAATAAATATGTACGATGCCCTAATATAGTTTAGGCTCTACGTAGGCAAAGATATGGCCCCTGCTGCTAAAAGAAATTCTTGTTCCAGCACATATGGTGCTACTAATACTCCAGATTCGTGCCAGAAAAATTCTACTGTGAATAATTATATTATATGATGAACTTCCCCTCATATGCCCCTCATATGCAGTAACTTAGTGCACTGAAGTTAAGAGATTAAATACACATGAAAATGAAAGAAAGACAGAGAGAATATACAGAAGGACTACAGCCCGACTACTTGTAAAACTCTCACCCACAATCTGCAATACCAAGCCCAGGAAGACAAATAATAATAAATTATAATAACCATTATAATTTAGTCCCAAAGTAACAGCATCACTTCCCCAAAATTCATCTGCTACTTCCAACTTACAAACAACCAAGGAAAGACAGTATGTACCCGAATCAATCTCACATGGTGCTCAACTGCTGGATCCTTCAACCAGGATCCTCTGACAGACCTTAACCTTTGTGTCCCCCGCTTCTGCCCACCTTCCAGCCAAACAGGAGTACTGCTGACTCTTACTACAGCAAGCTCTGAATAAAGTCTCTGCTTTTTGCTCATCCGAGGGGTCTTCATTTATTTTCACAAAGTAAAAAGGGAATAAAGAAATCCTAATAATCCTAACCTACCCACTGACCTTTGCAGGGAAATACACCCCATCTACCCCAAGGCAAATTGGCTCCTTAAACTCCCATTTTATTTCCAGTCATTTTAGAACTTAATCATACAGCATCTATTACTTGGAATTTACTTTGCATATCTAAGTGTATCTACATCTCAATCAAGTATTTTAAGTTCTTTTTTCTCATTCATACTCCTTTGAATGGTTTCTGTGCCATTAAAAGAAAAATTTCAAAACCAGGTAAAATCATGAATCTCATACCAATATAAAATTAATCCAAGTTAAAGATTTATTTAATATTCCTTGATTAAATGTGGGAACCAGGCAAGTGTTATAACCTGGTTCAAAGGGGGACTCAAAGGAGCACAAGAGTGGAGTACAATACTTAAATGAATATGCAAATGGGCAGTAAAACTTGCTTTTGTTGGGAAAAAAGGGAGAATTCATTTACATGTCTAGATATAAGAATTATTTCACATTTCTGCCAGCTATCTGCAATTTACAGAATTGTGGAATAGCTCCCATAAAATCAGAACCATATAACTCTGAAGGGTAATGCACAATATTTAATGGAACACAAATTTTTCCTACAGAACCTTGTAAATGATTGTTTTGTGTTCTTCTGTGTGATTGTTGGTCTGTTGAGGACATGAAAGGAGACACGGGAGAGACTGGGGAAGATAAACATCATTACATTCACAGGTCCTGGAGACCGGTGCACAGGGCCCAGAGAAAGACAGCAGGGAGCTGGGGGAGGGGAGTTAGCTATAGTGTTTGCCCAGAGCCACTGCTGAGGGCCCTACGGAAAGGCCAGGAAGGGCAGGACAAACAGCTGGAAGCTGGCTACTTGGAATAATGTTAGTTGTCTCTAACCTGCGGAAGTGTCCCCTAATTCCCTGGGATGATTAAGGCAAAGGAATCCACTTCCTGTGTGCCCAGTTCAGCCCTCGAATGAGTTAGTTCCCATATCAAATACAAGGTCCTGGCTAAGCCCTCATCTCTAAGAGTTAGCCAGGCTCAGGAGGGGCAGTCTCTCCGCAGTCAGAAAGGGTTTTTTTGTTTTTTTTGGTATTTTTTATTTTTAATAGACTTTATTTTTTAAGAACAGTTTTAGATTCACAGAAAAATATAACCGTACAAAGACTTCCCGTATACTCCCAGGCTGCACAAGGAATGGTGACTTTTTTTTTAATTTTAATTTTTTTTATTTTTGAACAACCATACAAATTTTTAACAAAATAATATAAAATGTGTATAGTTTCTGGGTACTAGATTTGCCCCCAGGAGTGCCCCCCCCACCAGTTTCAGAAAGGTTTTTAAAATGCTAGAACATCATAACACAGAAATAAAAAAAACACATATTATAATGATCAATATGAATTTTGATGAAAATATTAAACTCCACCATTTATTGAGTGCCTGTCATAGGTCAGGGCACTGAATTTATGCAACTGCCCTATGAGAAAAGAACCATGAGAAGACTAAGAAACTACATCTTAGAAGAGCCCTCAGTCGGGGCTGGAGCGGTGGCTCCACGGTTACAGCGCTTGCCTGGCTTGCGCAAGTATGCAAGTTCGAACCCCAGCACCATGTACCCGGCGAAGTCTCAGAGCAACGAAGGCCACATGAAAAACTAAGTAAAAAAAATGCTTTTCTCTCTCTCTCTCTCTACTGTCCCCTCTTTCTTTAAGAAAGAAGGAGAAAAAAGAAAAACCATAAGTCATGTATCTAAGGAACAATCAAAAGAATTAGGAATAAAGCCAGAACCCCAGTACTCGGGCCCAGACTAACAATCAAGCTTGCATTGTCTGAGGAACAGTGCAGGGACTAAGCTCCCCTGTGCTTAAAAGACAGTGGCACTTGGTAATCACAAATACTGCCTTACAGCTGAGTGCCTCAGTTACAAATGTTCACAGCGGTTCCCCCTGAAGTATTTGTGTTTGTGACCTACGCTGCCTTACAAACATACATACAGCACATATTAGTTAAACGAATTGTTTTAATTAAAAATTGCCTAAGATGGATGTCGTGTGGCACACCAGCAATCCCAGCTACTTGGGAGGCAGGAGGACTGTAAGTCCGAAGGGAGTCTCGGTATCTTAGTGAGACCCCGTCTCAAAATGAAAATAAAAAGGGGCTAGGGACGTAACACGGTGATAATGTGCTTCTGGGTTCAGTCCCTAGGATCTCATAAAAGGGGGTGGGTGAAGCGCAGATGCTGAGAGAACAGAGTTTGTGTTGCTGATTGAATATTGATTTCTGAAGACCCAAAACTAGGAGTATCATGGAGTCTCCCCTTTCCTCCCAGCCCTAGGCAACCAGCAGCCTGCAGCTCCGGTAGGGCGGGAGCAGAACAGTACCCACCAAATCCAAGTCCAGGCGACCACTGCTTCCACCAAGCCCTTTGTCCCAATTTCCAGCAGAACTGAAACATTTCTGCCCTTTCGTAGCAGGTTGCAATGGCTTCTGACTTCAAGAAAACCTTCGGGAGCAAACACACATCATTTCCCTAAACAGGCAGGGAAAGGTGGCTTAGCAAACCAAAGGCTGGACTTAATGGATTAAGCACTTGGCTTACGGAGACTTAAATCAGACTTAGTGATATTGCGAGTCCCTGGAGTCACTGGTTCAAATCCTGACTAAAGCTTCTATTCATCCCTAGAAAATGCCAGCAAATTTGCTTTATTCTGCAGATTAAGAGTAAAGCTGGGAAATTTATTTTCCTCTTCCCTATTCGTACCCTGAGAGTGCCTTTTCTAATGGCAAGCTGCTCCCCCTAGGAGATGGGGATTCTGACTCCAGGGTTCCCTGTGCTTGGGGGACAATTTTGGGAACACTGGACTTAGGACGCTTTCCTGCCATCTCTTTCTTTCAGCCTCTGTGCGTCTTTGCTCAAATGTCATTTTCGCAATGAGCCTTTCACGTAAACCTGTTTAAATCGCAACCATTTCCGTTTCCTTGAACTTTTGGGCTTGCTTTGCTTTCACTGCTTTTTCCACCATTAATATACTAAATATTTTATGTTTCCCATCAAGAATAAACACTCGGGGCTGGAGCGGTGGCTCAGTGGTTACGGTGCTTGCCAGGCATGCACACGTACATGTTCAAACTCCACACCACGTACACAACTAAGTGTCGGAGCAATGAGAGCCATGTGAAAAACTCAAAAAAAATTGATTCCCTCTCTTCTCTCTCTCTCTCTCTCTCTCTCTCTCACTGTCCTTCTCTCTTTAAAAAAAAATTTAAAAAATTAAAAAAAAAACTGAACACTCATCAAGGAGGACCACGTGTGTTTGGCTCTCAGCTGGAGCATGGAGCCCAGAGCAGGGCTGCCACATAGCAGGGTCTCAACACCTACTGGATGAATACATGACTCTCCTCCACTGGCTCCATCCATGACCCAATTATGAACACCGAAACCTTGCTCCCTCCTTTCCTCTCCACTCCATAGCCAATCCATCAGCAAATGTTGTTGAACTACATAAATCTTTTTCCATTACAATAAGCACATGACTTATCCACCAACATCACCCAAATTCAATAAAACACCATTTCTGATCAAGACTACTGTCATAATCTCCCACCAACGCCATCTGCTCTCCAAACATAGCTGTATTGATCATGGTTAGCATTTATTTTGACACACAAAAAAATCATATCACTCCTGTGCTTAATATCACCAAAGGGTTTGAAACAAGATGTGAACTGTAGAGTGGGGTGCAAGGCCCTGAAGATCCCATTCCTCCCTCACCCTCTACCAGCCACACTGATTGTAGGTACTCCCAACTCACAAAGCTCTATCAGCCTCAGTCCTTTACACATTCTGTTCCCTCTTCTTAGGATATCCTGCAAGCCCTCCCCATTTTTTATTCTTCTATATGAGAATTAGACGTGGCCTCCTCCGAAAATGTACCCCACTCCACAAGATCCTATTCGAATCGCCAACCTTCCCCAGCAAGGTTTTTCTGTTTCCTCTTTATGTTCTTCAGAACACACAATGTACTTCATATTTGCTCATTTTTTCTCTTCGACTTCCTCTTCAGACTGTTAGCTTCATGAGGTCTAGACTGAAACTGGCTCACCTCAATATGTATCCAGGTATCACATGGCAGGGGTTAGTATCAATGTGGGATTCCTAAGCAAATCAGCAGGCCTCAGAGATGGTGGAGCACCTAAGGTAGAGGCAGCAGTCTCTCAGATCATACGGGTGGGACCTGGGAGCAGGGCATCCTTGCAAGTTGCTCCTGGGCCTCATCTTCATCTGACCTAAATGATCATCAGATCAACCTGACTTGACTTAAATCCCGTCCCTGGTATGTCCTCAAGTGAGTCCTTTTCTTATTTCCCAGGGCCAGAGTCCCAGTATTGCCACCTTGGTCCAGCAGGCAAGTTCACACTATGCCTGTCCTTAGTGATATCTGGCACACGGACAATTGTGCGCAGATTCTGTGGGGAAGGCGAGGTAAACACCTCTGTCATTCTAACTGATTTACTGTGTAATTAAACTGAATTGTAGCACGATCATACTGCAATATGTTATAATACTGAGGGTTAGTAATCAGCTACCTCATGTAAATAAGTCAGTATTATCTTATAATACTAATATTGATGATCAAATGTACTGAGAAACTGAGTTCAAGCTTCTTGGGAAGTCATACGTGTGGTCTAAGGAGAAACTGAGTCTGTATCAGCTGATTTCCATTCTAAATACTTCTATGCAAGTTTATCACATCGTACAAACAGCAATAGATCGGAGGTGGGAGAATAATTAGTTAGTAAAATAATATTAAAGTATAGGCAATGACTCATTGGGAAGATTAGTTGATTTTTAATTCTATCCCTACTACAAAATCTAAAAGTTAGGTTTAGTTGTGTTGCTGCTATTGCTCGGTCTGTTCTGTAAATACTACATTAGAATGTAAGTATTCAGACAGATGATGTACTTTTGTTATATGGAATCAGCGGCCAGAGACCAGCGGGTAGGTATGAAACAGTAAGAAATACATGTAGTGGCCTCTGCTTTAGTTTTCAGCACAGAACTCCTACCTTCCATGTCACTTCCGCAGTGACAGGAAAATCTGATTCTAAATCCCTTGGAATTTCCTGAGTGATAGAAGAATCTTTTGAGACAACTTTGGTGTGCGTAGTTGGGGGCTGGTCACCAGAAAGACCAAGCTATGATTAGAAGATTGGAATACTTAATTCCATTCTCTTTCCATCCTCTCAGAAAAGGAGAGGGGCTGGAGGTTGAGTTTATAATTGATCATGCCCATGTGATAAATCCTCCATGAAAGCCTTTGAACCACAAGGTCTGGAGAGCTTCCAGGTTGGAGAACGCATCCATGTACTGAGTTGCTGGTGCACACAGCTCCATGGGGGCAGAAGGTCTTGTTTGAAATCCTGCTAAACCTTCATCTAGGTATTTGTTCAATTGGCTATTCTCTGTAGTCCTTTATCATAGGCTTTATTAATCTACTAAACTGATAAATAATATCTCCCTTAGTTTTGCAAACCATTCTAGTAAATTAATCAAAGCCAAGAAGGGGGTCATGGAAAACCCCAAGCTAGCTCATCAGGTGATAATCTGGACATGAAATTAGCACCTGAAATGGGGCTGTGGTCTTTGGAACCAAGCACTTACCCTATAGAATCTGCCATGACCTCCAGGTACACAGTGTCAGAATTGAGTCCAGATGGTGTCCGCTGGAGAACTGCTTGGTGTGGAGGGGACAATGCACACACACTGGTATTGGAGGTGTTGGGTTGACTCATGTATGAGAGTAGGAAAAAGCAATATTTTTTTCGATTAGAATAATCATCTATATATTTTTCCAGAAATAAGTTAGTGAACTATGGAAAGACATAGATTAATAATAAAACCCAGTCAAGGGGCAGGGGTAGGGGGATTTGAGATAGCTTATGTAGGGAAAATAAAAAAATAGAAGTCAGCCAGGTGACTTCATCCAGCCTGTGATGCTGTAAGAACACATCTGAGTCTTGGTACTTCATAAAGGGAGGAGGTTTTACTTATCTCATGGTTATGGAAGATGAAAGTCCAAGATTGGGTAGTACCATCTGGCCTCTTGTGGGAACCCCTAGGTGCATCGCAAAGGCAGAGAAGCAGAAAAGGAAATGGGAGTGTGTGCAAGAGGCAATGCGTCATGTGGCCTTGCTTTAGAACAAACACTCATGGGTTACCAGCCTGGTCCCAGTAACAAGAACTCCCTCAGGACAGCATTGTTCCCTTCGAAAATGTGGTGCCCTCATGGCCTCATGACCTCCCATCAGCCCCCACCTCGTAAAGTGCCCTCCAGCTTAACACCTCCGTGCTGGGAACGAAGCACCCAGTGTGTGAACTTTTGGAGGACACACTCAAACTCAGGTAAAGAAGAAGGGTACCAGAAAGAACGTTCTAGTTGAGAAAGACACATGTTCAGAGAAAGACCTGGGTGAAGGTGTGTTACGCATCTGGAGAACTGAAAGAGATTCACCTGGCTTTCATGGAGATAGTGTGGGGCGTTTGATCAGGTAAATCGGGGTCATGGGTCAGGGAGTCGTGGGGACCAACTCAAGAAATGGAAATGAAAGGATGTCAGGATTCCAATCAAGGTGGCAACACCCCACTGCTACTTGCCCCTGAGCCCAGCAGCTCCATGACTTCCTACCTGCTCCAAAGCTAGTAAGGGCTGGGTGCTGTCCAGGGCAATCTAATCTCTTCCTCACAACATCAGAAGAACTTAGCTGAGGGAATATGTGAATTTGAACTCCACTCCCATGCAATGTGGAAATAGTGTCCTAACTCTCCCTGAGCTTTTATTTCCTCCTAATTGAAATTAGTATAAATAATTTTTCTTCATTATGTTACCATGGCAAGATATGTAAAGAGCTGGAATAATAACTAACATAGGAGATCTTCAATAAATGACAATTATCAGCCAGCCTACGTCATTTCTGTTGGCTACTATTACTATTTTCATATACTAATAGAATCAAAACAATCTCTACAGTCATTGATTTAGTTCTAGGAGCAGAATGAAATAAATTTAAAGTTACTCTCACAATAACAAAACCAAATGTGTTTGTGTGTGTGTGTGTGTGTGTGTGTGTGTGTGTGTGTGTTTAAAAATACAGATAAAATCAATGAGCTCACTTGGCCTAAACTCAAAATTGAATGGTAAATAAATGTTATTCACTGACATATGAAATTCATGAGTCATTTTTCAATTTAATTAAAGTATCAAAAAACAGTCTTCTCAATTACTGTGTCTTATTTTCTCTCATTTACCTGCCATTTCCTGTGAAGAATTATTACTTTGTCTTGAATAGTTGCCTCCGTTCTCACTAATAGGAAGGTAAGGTGTGCTGTGGTCCACCTCGCCGTCGTTCCACAGGGGTTCAGCAGCACCCGTGTTGTTAAACCAACCCAGAGGCTTCCAATGGTGGCTTTGCATCCGTTAGTTCATTCCTTCCGGTGTCTCTCCTAGTGCAGCTTCTGCTGCTTCATTAACAAGTGCAGCTGCATTACTGCCCAAGTTCATTTACTTAATGGAAGAATCTATGAAAAATTGAACTATTTCTGGTCGGATTGGACGTTAGGTACCTCTGAAATTCATCCATTCATTTGTTCATTCATGCTGCAAAATTATATGAGCGAAAATGTCTTCACTGTCCACATCTCCAAAAGTGGACCCTGAGATGAAAGGACGTGGGTGCAGGCAGGTGATTTGGGAGGTGAGGCAAGGAGGAAGGTGAGAGCCAGCAAAGTGGAGAATGCAATGAGGGAAAGCAGTAGGTGGAAGAGGCAGAAGGCAGGGAGCAAGTTCCACTGCGGACGACGCTGCTCAGCCTCCCTGACCGCTGGGAAATCAGAGAGCACCCTACAGTCACTCAGAGGGGAAGGGGAGACTATGCCAATTGCCCACTCTCTCTCCCCACCAGCTGAGGGCTGCCAGGAAGCACACGAACTCGTCTTTAATACCTGGTGGTTCCTACATCTAGAAGAGCAAAGACCCACAATGCGGGGAAACCAGGCAGACAGTAGTGTTCACCTGTACTGAGGACCAGGGACACAGCAGAGGTGGGCTGCTCTCCACTGTAGCTGCCAAGGAACTTTGGTGAGGCGCTGTGAGCAGGACATCTGCTACAATATAGCAACTGCTGCAACCAGGAAGGGGTGCACATATCTCAGTGCTTTCAATGGGTGGGACAAGGTGCCTTATAAGCTAAGCTCCTGTTGCATTAATTAACACACTAAGCCCTGGTCTAGGCACTTAGGATACAGAACAGAGCCAGGCATGGTGGTGCACACCTGTAATTCCAGTGACTCAGGAGGCTGAGGCAGAAGGATCATAAGTTCAAGACCAGCTTCAGCAACTTATTAAGCCCTAAACAACTTAATGAGATCCTGTCTCAAAATAAAAAAATAAAAAAGGGCTGGGGATGGGCCTCAGTGGTTGAGTATCCCTGGGTTCAATCCCCAGTACCAAAAAATAAATAAAATAAAATAAAATAAAATAGAGAGAGAGAAGACTCAAAAGACTCAAAGACTGTTTTTCAGAGAGCAGCGTCCAGTGTCCACATATTTATATAATTCATATACTCACTGTGATTCTAGAACAACACTCTTAAAATTTAGCATTTTTTGAATGTTCAGTTGAATTTGACTTTTATATCCTATTGCAGAATGAATGGGATCAAAGTCCACATGAAGAATAAGGACTGAGCCCACATGCGACTCCTTCTCATGCATCAAGAGCAAAAACAAAGGGAAAAACAAGAAGGTGCAGACCTCCTGTGCGCCACTTGCCAGTTTCAGAATGCAGAAGTTATATTTTGGAGTCTTAGCAGTGAATCCAAATCCTTTAAAAGTATGCTCTACATTTCTCTTCGAGGAAACACGTTTCCGTAATTCCATTGTGCATTATCTTCAGACTCATAACCCAGGAAATATGATGGGAGAGAAAAACAAAACAAAGACACAAGGAATCCGCTTCTATCTGACACCTGCTGTCTATGCCGAAGCTTCCTATCTGATCAGAATTAATGTGGCAGATGGAGCCAAATGAGTAGCAACAGCTACCTTCCTGGAATTATTTCAGGTAATTCTGCACCTCCAGACGTACATCAGGAAGAATGCAATGGGAAATACACACAGAATTATCATTTATGGAAGCTGACATCCTGGGGAAGTCACAGCTGCTATGTAGCAGACCCCAAGTCCATTCAGGCTCTGGTTTCTGGTTAAACCATAAGCACCAAATGCTTTGTTAACTCTCTGATATAATAGTCCATGTGCATCAATCACCTTCAAAATCAACATTTCCCAGAAATTTGAAGTAATGTCTTCTAATCTGAGTCATGCTCTATGGTTCTCTTTGGCAGGAAAACCACATGTTTAGCTAGGGTAAACTAAGCATTAGATGAATTATTCAGACATGTTAATAAAGACCTAAAAACAGATTTGCTAAATTTTCTATCCTTAGGAAGAATTTTATTTTGATATTCAGAAATCCATCAAGTGTATTCTTGATTTCTGATACTCTGCTGATCTCCAGAGATCTTTCAAGCAGCACCCTGTGGGTTTTCTGATTAGAAACAAAGCACATCTTCTAGTTATCTACTAATTGCCCTCTTGTGAAATTGGCTGTTCATACACATTAACTTTTGCAGAATAGCTGAGAGGGTGAAGTGGCCAATGTGTGCTTGTAGGTTCTGCTAATGAACCAAATGGTTCAAGAGCTTTAATTGAGAGATGGCTGATATTAAGGTTTTAAATGAAGTCCTTGGAGTAGGAGTCAAATCCCAAATTTGATGTTAAGAATGTTCTACTTTAAAATGAAAGAAAAAGTCCTTCTTATGCCTTTGCTGGTCTGAAACAAAGAAGCATCATTTAGATCTTATGATGCGCCAAACTCAATTTTCTTCATGTTTGAAGTTTATTTGTTTTTTTAATCAGGAAAAAAGGAAAATATGAACTAATACAATTTTTACCATATATATTATAATTATTTGTATTCATCTATTGCAGAGAAACATTCTTTAAGAATTCCCATCCTTTATCTCCCACCCCATTCCCCTTCTAATCAAGATCTAAGTGGACAGGAAGAAAAGAAATCTAATTCTTTGCAACAATTGGGTCTTCTCTGGTGAGCAATTACTGGCATTTTGGACTAACTTTCCTTGTAACAAACCATTTTCATACAGTTCACTGAGACTTCTATTTTATATTTAAATAAACTAGAGAAAATGCATTAGCTATCCCCATGTTGTCGTTTTTTACTCTTTATACTTTCCCCACACATTACATAGTCACTATTTAAACAAAATGGGCATGCAGATACAAGACACGCCTGTCTCTAGTTTGGGACATCCAAGGTGGGTGGATCCAAAGGCTCACCTGTTGGAGGCTTGAGGTCCAGGCTGGCACTATTGGAAAGTGGTAGAAACTTTAAGAGTGGGGCCTAGGAGGAGGTTCTTAGACCATTGAGGCCATGCCCCAGGCTGGGTGGGGGACCCAGTCCTCTCATCCTCTCTGAGCTCTTGGCTAAGTTTTCCACCTCCGCTAAGATGTGTGGCCTCATCGTAGCCCCAAGAGCAATGGGGCTAAGCAATCATAGACAGAAACCTCCAAATGAATTTCTGTCTGTTTATAACTGATTATTTCAGTACTAGTTACAGTGACAGAGAGCTGACTGGCATAGTCTCCATGTGCCAGTCCAGTTTACATGCACCATGAAAATGCGGGTGATGATTTCCTGTTCCCCAATACATGGAAAAGCACTTGGGTCAAAGTGGGTTTTGTATAAACATAAGTTGAATAGATATTGGTTTAAGGATTGAGCTTTAAAATACACTTGCCTTCTGAATCTTGACCATGGACAACTAATCTCTCTGTGACTCAGCCTATTCATCTTAAAAGTGAGTTTGATACCTCCGCTGTATTGATGTTTTGAGAATTTGAGGAGCCATTGGGTATAATACACTTAGAAAAGTGCCTTGCATATAGTAGGACTTCCATGATTATTAAATATTGATATTATAACTATATCATTATTATTACAAGTTCGGATAAGGGCTGAAACCTGATTTTCTCTTGAGAGAAACACCTCACTCCTCTCCTATAGTCCTTGAGCTTAAGTGAGGCTGTCAGCCTAACTCTGTCTCCAGCTTCAGAGGAGGCAGGGGACCCTCATGTGCAAATGTGTCTAAGGCTACCAGGCTAGGTTGGGTCACTAGGAGCCAGGTCATTCCAGTTTAAATGAGGACAACAGAGTATAGTTGACCTCCAGATGACTGGTAATAACAGAGGGGGGAAAGGAAGAGATATCAGAGGAGGGAGGTAAAGAAAGGAAAGAAGAGGAGGAAGAAGAACAGTGGCCTTATTTCAGCCCTTGAATCGATCAATATATCACACAAACTTACATGGGCCAATATATTTCTTACATTCTCTTTTTTACATTTTCTTTTTTCAAAACCAGTCTAAGTTTTCTGTCAATTGCAATGAACAAAAATCTCTGACAATTATTGACTCTGCAGAAGGAAGGAGCTAGGCAAACGTGTGTCCTTGGAGGGCCACAGTCCTGTGCTCATAGGGCAGCAGTCTCGCCCTCAGCAGCCCAGGACAGTCTACCCATGACCGCAGATAGCGCATACGGTCTGTGATGAGTTTGCCAAGCCCTACTCCCCAAAAATGACTTGGGACCTAAGAGGAATCACGTATGGCAAGGCTGACATTGACTTAGGACATTCTTTCAAAAAACACATTCCCTTCCAAGGACAAAAATAGAAAATGGAAGAAGAGGGCTATAACTTTCTATCAGCAAAAGCAAAATGCATAGAGAATGTAGAGGGAAGGCAAGAAGCCCAGAGGCAGACACAGAGGGTCGAGTATTCCATCATTTCCCGAACAGAGAACACTTCTCACCTGTTCACAGCGCCTTCCAAAACAATTAAGAAGAAGCTGACATCTGTGAGCTAGATTTAGAGAACACTGTCAAGGGATTCTATTTTTAATTTTCTGATCTTTAAAGAGCCCCCGAACTCAGTGGTGGCCAGCAAAGAATGGCAGTTAAATAGCCTGACCTCTGAACAATCACTGGAAGTTAAGCGCAGATTAAGGGATTCGCTTTAAGCTTGGATCTCAGTTTCCTTGAGGGGAATAAATGACGTTGAAAAGTGTGAGACCCAAGGCCCAACCTGGCCCTTCAATCCCTGGAATCTACAGCATCCTGGGGGACTCTGAAGACGTGTGATATGAGAGCTGTGAGAAGGAAAGGCATGCTACCGCTTTCCACGCCAACACGAGAAACAAGATATGACAAGTTATCATGGATCCGTAAAGTAGAACTGTCAAAGAATGGCAGCTGGCGAGCGGTGGAGAGGCGTTATTTAAAGACCTTCATAGAAAAATGCCCCATCAGAAAGCTTTGAAGCCAGAGATTGAAACCTGCAATATCCCTTCAAGTACTTTTAAAAGTTTTTATTTCTCTTCTCAATCTATGTGTATTAGCAGAGGACTGTTTAGTTTACATCAGAGGCATTGAAAGGAAGCTTTCTCTTCTGCTACTACCCGCAGCCCATCAGGTTTTCTCCAGCCAAGGTAAAGTTTGAAGGGGAGTCACAGAAAGTACCCAGGCACTTTCCTCTGATTGGGATCTTTATCAGGGACTCTGGCCACATCCAGCATCCTAATGCTGCTCGACTGTGCTGCGGCACACTGAGCAGGGAGGAGATGTGGAGTTAATGCCTCCTGAGCAGGGCCCCAGCCCCTGCCTGTTTCTCCACCTGAGATGCAGACAGAAGCTGGTGCCATGTGAGTGCCAAACAGTTTTTAAATTTCCTTCACTTCATACTCCCTGAGAGTCTGTCCCCATTGAGCGGAGGACTGGGGAAGTTATTCATTAAGCAAACTGCATGAAGATGGGGATTTGGAAATGTGATTTCCATGGGGTGCAAAAGCCAAGAAAGTCAATATTCTTTATCCTAACCTAGCAGAAAGCTATGTGGGACATTTGCCCCAACTGCCCATCTTAACAGCACCGTTAGAAAATTTTAAGTAGAATATTTAACATACATGATCAATTAGGTTGGGAGAAATACAAAGGAATGTCCTCCTTCTGTCTTATCATAAATCAATTGCCCTGAAGAATTGGATGAAATGACTTTGAGGGGTCCCCAAACACCTCTTTCCTAGGACTCTAGAGAGCACCACAAGAAATTAATCCAACCCATTTCTATGTAAATACTCCAAGAACAAATGGAGTTTTGTTTCCCTTCTATATCCTAGATCTACATCTGTTCTTCTTTTCTTCAGCACATAATTTATACATACAACCCTGTGCTACTTTTAAAAATGCATGCATGTGTATATTTCTTATCATTTCAGAATCTGGTAATTTTTGCGGGGGGTGAGAATTGCAATGTTATAGTTTCTAGGCATCTTGTGACATTCCATAAAGACCCGTTCTAACCAGAAAATAGGACTCATTTTCTGTGAAATCTCCTTATGGGCAGGGGGACCACTCTCCCTGCAGTGTGAAATGATTAAGTTTAATTAGAAGATATTAGCAATTTGTATCTTCCCAAGTAGCATGATCCTATCATTTGTGGCTAGAGAAAGCATTTTGCTATAACTTTAAATCTAATCACATTGAAACCAGTAGAGTTTTTTCCCCCATTAGTGCCAATAGCCTAATTAAATAGAATATCAGCTCTTAATACATCATTTCACTTATTAATATACACCAGGGTTACATTACACAGATGCAAATGGCCTCCATCCCTGGGCCACTTATTCCTATGTAGTTTTTTTTTTCTTTTTTTAATTTCAGTACAAGTAACACTAACAATTCCATCAATGTCAAAAAAAGAGGAAAATACTTGTACAGGAAAGAGAGTCAGCACCCACTGATCTAAGTATCTTTAACCCCAAGGAGCTGCCACTCTGCACTTAATCAATAAACTAATGGCTTCTAAAAGTTAAACAGCCATAACCAGTTTTACATAACACTCTCAGACTTTTCTTTTTTCTTTTTTGTGTACTGGGTATTGAACCCAGGAGCAGTTTACCACTGAGCTACATTTCCAGTTCTTTTTATTTTATTTTTTTTTAATTTTAAGAAAACATCTTGCTAAATTGCTGAGGTTGACCTCAAACTTTCAGTCCTCATAAGTCCTTGGGATTACAGGCATATGCCACTGTACCTGGCATATTAAGGCCTTTTTTCCTTCAGTGGTACCAGGGTTCATACCCTTGTACCTTGCAAATGCTCAACCACTGAGCCACATCTCCAGCCCTCAATCTTTTTTGATTGATGTTTGCTATCAGAGTAGTATAAATGACAGCCCTAATAACAATGAAAGTAACAAGAGCCAAAACTGAATATTCTCCATTTAAAAGTAGTAGTTTCCCATACAACATTTCATCTGATCATGAGAATGAGCTTAAGCAGCAGGAATTATTATTCATATTATTTCACAAATGCAGAAATTGAGATTCAGAACGCCTAGGTGAATTGCCTAAAGATATTCACAGAAAGCTGTACAACACAGCAAAAAAAAAAAAAAAATTTTCCAAGCTCTCCTCTATCTCTGGGGCCATTTGAGCTCAGCAGTACTTGGCTACAGTAACTTGCCTAAAACTCAGGGTGGGAGGAAAGCTATAGGGATTGATGGTTAGGGCTGGATCTTAGGAGTCCCAAAGATCTGCATGCAGGTTTAGCTCTGCCAATTGCTAGCTGATCCAAGGGGCTGCTCCATGACTCCCACCGTTCATCTCTCTAATGGGCTTATTGGGATTAAATAAGATAATGCATGAAAAGAGTTCAGCTTAGTAATTGTACATCAAATGATAACTTTCAAAATGAGTCATCTGCTCTTATGTACTCATACAGTCTTCGTGAAGATTATTGATTCTAGGGACTGGAGCAGTGGCTCAGCGGTAACAGTGAGGACATGCGGTCAAACCCCAGCACCACAACAAAGTACAACAAAAGTCACATGAAAAACTAAATCAAATTGATTCTCTCTCTCTCTCTCTCTCTCTCTTTCTGTCTCTCTCTCTCTGTGTCCCTTTCTCTAAAAACAAACGGTTACTGATTCTAAGAACAGCTATGTGGTCGTTATTAGTAGAGAACGGATATGATGGGAGGATGTAGCCTCCCATCTAAGGCAAAGTCCAATGCCAGACCAAGAAGTGGGGCTGTTGGGCCATTTACCTTTGATCCCGTTCTTGCTGTTGTCTGCACCTGCTGGAACATGCCCCAGCTCTATGTCATTCCTTCTCTTGGACTGCTTAAAACATGCTACCATAATAAAGTTGTCTTTTCCATCTCATCCTCCTTGAGAGACTACGTTTCTCACAGTCAGGAATCGGGTCTAATTCATGGACACATCCCTTAAGTCCCAGCAAAGTGACTGGTATTGAGACACAGAAAAATGATACCCAAAGCCTATCACTGCGAAATGCTGCGCTGGAGAAATGGTGTTAGAATCTAGGTCTCACTAAGCCGCACCTCCACCCACCTTAATCTTCACTCTCTCCCACAGGTGCAGAGGACTTTCCTCTGCAGCTCTCCCTATCTGACTGAGGAAGCTTCTTTCAAAACAAATGCAATTGCATAAATTCCCCCTCTCTAGCATTTTCATTAAATACCCTTGGAACAAAACTAATCCCTGGGGAGGAGAAGACACTAAAAGCAGATTTTTTTCATCTATGCCTCTAAGAGCAGCTCCCACAAGGTTAGCTGGAGCTTTCTCTGCATCACAGTCAACTTGGTTCAACTTCTTCCCCTCACCCTGATGTAACCAGTTACCACCTTCCAGGAACTCAGGCCTCTGTTATTTTTCCCCCTATAGCTCAAAATGTTAGTCAAGCTTGAACCATCTGGTGCCCTCTTGGGTGTCCCGCTGTGTGATAGGCCCTGTGCTTACGCATGTTAATAAGCTTGCACGTCTCCTATTAACCTGTCTATTGCGGGCTCATTCCAGCAGAGGGCAAAGGGGAGGTTTCCCACTCACCTACAAAGGCAAGTGACAGGCTCTCAGCTGATGAATGCTTGTCAAATTGAATTTGTTAGAGAAGACTAAAGACCCCAATTACTACTGCCCTCCAGAGGGTCAGACTGATGATGGTTTGAGTATGGGGAAGATTTTCAGCAGGAGAATGTACAGCATGGTTGATAAAGAGAGGAAAACCCAGAAAAGCACAGGGCATAGGTAGGAATGTGAATGCTACTGATGGGACAGTGGCCTGGAACAGGAAGCAGCATCGTGGTCAATGGGTTCAACACAATAAGCTAACTCAGTGACACAGTGGCCTAGCAGTTACAGGAGAAGGGTCAGATGAAGTCTGGCAACCAGGAAGATGAGGACGGTGGTGATGCTACAGACACAATTGGGTCAGGGGAGGAAATCTGCAGTGGGTGCCTGGCTGTCACAATTTTGAATGTCATTAGTTTTTTTTTTAAGAGAGAGAGACAATGAGAGAGAGAGAGAGAGAGAGAATCATGTGACTTTCATTGCTCCAACACTTTGTTGTGTACGTGGTGCTGTGGTTCAAACTTGGGTCCTCGTGCATGCCAGGCAAGCGCCACAACCACTAAGCCACCGATCCAGCCCCTCGTTAATTCTTTAATGGCATTAATAACCCCATACCTATGTTTTCAGCATCACTATGGAAATATACACCAGCTTAAACCCAGTCAATATTGCCAGAGCCAGTGTTTTTTCTGCTAAAAATGTGTTGCATACAAAAAACTCTGTTGTGTGAAACTTTTAGACTCCTCAAAGCCCGAATGTATTCCAAACCCTTGTGTCCTTGAAATTTGAAAATTATTTAAACTTTCAACAGTTTTTCCATTAAAAATCAAATACCTATTGAACTAGCCATGCAAGTAATATTGTAATAGGTAGAATTTTTCCATTATTAGCCAATGAAATAGAAAGTCTATTATTTAGACATTTTAGATATTACTTTTGGTCTCTATTCTGCATCTCTCCAATTATATTTCTTGAAACAACAAAAAACTGATGGACAACTTTATTTGGAAATATTGGTAAGTTTTACCATGGCTTACAGCAACAAAACTTTATCTGTCTATGATCAATTATGAAAAAACACAGGTTTAACACTGCTGAAAAACAGATGAGCTAGAGATAAAACAATAGTCCCACACAGTCTACAGAGGGTTACTTCAAAAGTTAGGAATAACGTTTTGAGCTATAAGATGAAGTCTTTCATGAGTCAGGAGTTGTGAGGAGAGTTCTCATTAAACAACAGGAAACCACCCAATACATACTTTATTTGAAAAGTTAAAAAGAAAATATTTATTTTCAAACATTTAAGAAAGAAATGTATTAGGAGTTACAAAGAACAAGGTTGGATACTGACCTATCTCTGTCATAGGCATTCATGAGCCCAGTGGTAAGGAAAAGAGGCTTTAACTTGCTTGTCTTTTCCACTCCCAATGAATGAGGAAACATATTTCACAACTGCTGAATGGCATGCTTCCTCAAAGTGTCTGAATAATGACATTGTCTGAGAAAGGAAAATAGAACATCATGCTCTTTCCAGAAAAACGGATCAAGTATCCAAAACCATTGCCAATCTCCTCCCAACTCCTACACAAACCAGCGCTCCCCAAAAGCAAGACAGACCTCCCTGCACCTGCTGATTAACATTCTGGAATCAGTCTGCTCATACACATTTGAAATCCCTGGGATAAAAGCAGCTGACCTCAGCCTACATGTGACCCGGAAACTGCTGACAGAAGGGACACCTGAGCAGCTTCAGTGTTAGAGAGGTCAGAGTGGCACACCTGGCTGTTCATGCAGCCTTGCCTGGGGGAAGGCAGCAGCTTGTGTCTTCTGAACCACACCATCTCCTAAGCTCCTGCAGCACCACTGATGCTTGATTGACACCTGCAAGGCTGTGGCATGGGAATAGTAATGTGCAGACACTGCCAAGTGAAAAAATGAACATACCCATGTACTACTTATATACGCATATGGAGGCTCAAAAGTTTAGGCAATCAGTGTAGGCAGAACAATGTGGGTGGATAAGGAGAAAATCAACTGATGGTCATCTTTCCTGAGAGGGCAAAGGCAACCCCAATGCTAATGTGGGTCTGACAAGACAGGCCCAGATGCAGACACTCCCTGCTGGTAAGGAAGGAACCACATTCTTTCTATTGGCGCCTAAGGCATGGACCAAAGCCTGGATCAGAATTCCCCTCTCCTGCGTCCTAGGTACAGGGGCAGGGAAGCAGTGACCAATCGAGGAGAGGACATCATATAAAAAGGGCAAAGCTCACTGGCTCTGTCCCCTTCCCCCATTCTGGGGGAATTCTGCTCTTTCCCTATGCTTTACTTTCTATAAAATAAAATCCGTCCACTATGTTTGCCTTGGTGTCCCTCGGTTTCATTCTTCCACTCCGAGAGGACACGAACCCGACATCCACATCACCAGCATCAGTACGTGCACATGTACCTGAGCTTTCTATACACACATGTTCATAGTTCTATATACACACACATGTGTGCAAGCACATACACACCTATATAGCTACAGAAAATCATGCACATATGCAAATAAAGATGTAAGTAAATACTTAAATGCACTCATACAAATATACCAAGTGCACACAATATGCACATACTTAGCTATGTTCACCAAGGCCTTCCTAACGCACCTTATCTATATGCACACGTGTTTGTGTGTTACATATGTACATAGAGCTATACCTGTACTATGTAAACACACTAGTACAAGCATACATGAACAGATGTAGGCAATACAGAGTCCACAATAACCAGGAAGCTGTGAAAAACCCACAAAGAGAAATATTTCTCTTCCCTGGGGAGCACAAATCTACGTGCTTTTCTATCAAATGGTACTGTCCTGCCTCGAAGAGAAAAATGAAATGTGGAAATGGAAAACCAACACAGAAACTTATAGGGATAAAATACCCAGAATTTTTTTTTTTAATGAGGCCTAAAGTCTAACGAGTAGTGAATGATTCTTAAATTTTTAATGTGATCCCCTCTGTAGTCTAATGAAGCTATATGCCTTTTGTCCAGGGGGAAAATGTAAGAAACACATAACTATGGCTATGAACTCAGATCCCCCAAAGTTAAGAACACATGACCTAGATGCTGTCAGGAAATCCCATTAGCCTCATTTTCCCTTCCCAAAAGAACAGAAATTCACTAGAAAAATATTGCTTACAGTGTAGATCTTTTCATTACTTTTTTGAAAGAGTCTCTGGATTTTTATTTCTTATAGTCTTCTAGTACTGAAACAGATCAATTACTAGAAATATCATAAGGTAGCAAGTTTAAAAATATGGAAAGTATGACAGAATTTCTAACTCAAATTTCTAATGTTTCTTAGAAATTGAAAAGGAGAAGGTAGACATTAAAACACTACTTATGAGCATGTTAGGAGGGATTTTACACACTCAATGCTAAATTGCAGCTGCAAAACACACTTCCTGGCTGATCCATTTGGGCAAATCTTACACCTTGGAAAGGGCACCAGGCAAACATGAGCATTTGCAAACGCAATTCCTGTCTTTAGATCAGTAAAACACATCTCTTTACTTTTGAAATTTGGATCTGATTGTACTTCAAAGTCTTTCTCTAGGAGACCTCTAACTTGAAAGAAAAAATAAAACCATTCAAGTACAGGAGAAAAGGATTTTCAGATGAGATTTGAAGAGAGCCACAGGCGGAAGCCACCGCTGAAGGTGAGAAAAAAATAACCAGAGGGCACCTCTTCTGACTCCACTGAGACACTAACCACATTGCCAATTTCAGAAGGGGCCGCAGATGTCTCTGGGCCTGCAGAGCAACAGTCAGTCCCTTGTCCAGCTACACAGTAAACTGTAGGAGAAAGAGGAGCAACAGAAAAACAGAGGTGCAGACAGCAGCAGAACATGCTTCCTTTCCTAGAAAGTGAGGAGAGAAACTGGCGGCGGCCCCCCGCAGGTGACGCGCTCCAGACTAGGTTGCTTGATGTCTTGGTGTAGATTTCTCCCCCTCCACTCTCGCCAGATAGGGATCTGGAAGGCAGAAATGCATCTGCTGCCCAGATGTAATGAAATGCGATTCAGAATTTATCTTTTTCTGACAGTTAGAAGAGCAATCTTCAGAGGAAACTATCTAAACTCACAAGGATCCTACTTTGTCTTGGCGTTCCACTTTAACTAATCGTTTCTAAATTACTTCGGTGGAGAATTAAGAATGCAGAACTTCACTTAAGGATGCATTAGGAACCAAGTGTTTTTGCAGTAAAGCTTTCATTAAGGAAGCCTCGTATACGTGCATTTCAAAATACACCTTTATTTCTCTAGAATATAGATAAATAGTGAAGGTAATCTGTTTGAATTATGATATCTGAGACCAGATTGTCTTTAGACTTTTATATTGGGCAAATTTAGGATTTTTGAGAGTTGCTATTTCCCAGCATTAAGCTCCAAACGCAACTTCTCCCCCAGCACCCACTAACTTCGTCATGAAGCCCTGCATATCAGAGTAATCTCGCCTCATGTAAGCAAGCAGGCAGGTTAAGCAGGAAATCAGGACACTGCCGTAGACTTAAATACAATCCAGAGTTGGCACTCATTGGCAAAGTTTGCTGCCTTGTCTGTATCATCAAGCTTGTTGACTTCCTGGCTAATCCCTCAGAAGAATTACAAGCAATTATTAAATATATAAATCAATTCTTGCTAACACTTGCCTGTGGGCTGATCTGCAGAGGTGACCACGTAGGAAGCAGTCAGGGTTTGAAGTTGAGCTCAGACATCCAGAAGGCTATTAATTTGAGTCGTGTAAAAATGTAGATAATTCTCTTCCTTTTCCAGACTATATAAGAAACATGCTCTCCCTTTCTGGCTGGAAGACATGAGTCCCTCTTCTGTCTTGGTCTTGGTGTCAGTTTCTGGAGGAGGACTTTGTCACTGATGAACCATACAAAATGCACACACGAACAATGAATCCCATTCATTTATATCAATTCTAATGGAGGTGCATCCTAAAAATATCCTCCAAACTGGTAAAAACTTCTCCAGCAATTTACATGAAAACAGAGTAGAATTTTAATTTCACTTAGTTTTTAACTCATTTCTCAAGGACTGCTTAATGATTTTTGTGACACTGATGTGAACTCTTATTTTAAATAAGATACTAAGATGCTCCATGCATTCATATTTATTAAATTTGACAATCGCTTATGTGGTATTAATATGGCAGGCACGCAGTAGGTACACACAAACTGATTGTTCAATAAATCTGAAGACATAACAAACAACATTGCTTTAGGAAACATCACACATTCAAACACACTCATCCTCACGACAAGTATGCTTCAGCTATAACTTATTGAATTAATCAGATTTTTCACTTCCAATTATCATTCTTCATGCAAAATTCTAGCACCAGGAAAATTAAAACAGCATCCTTCAGATCCTTTGTTCTAAAATTTGATTACTAAAGAGAGAGAGAGAGAGAGAGAGAGAAATTGCTCAAAATATATTTATACACAACACAACACCACACACCATGGCCAGTGGTCACATCTCAATCCTAATTTTAAATCCATTAATGTTTAAGGTTAAAATAAAACCGATAAACCATAGGTGGCAAATTGTGCACAAGGAGGATGCCTTGATAAAAATCTGCCTTCATCACAGACCAAAGGTCAGAGACGAGAAGACAAAGACTTCCTGGTGTGTGCTCAACTGAGGCCCAGGTGCTTCATGAAAACTAACCCAGGGGACCTGGAGAGCTAGGAACCATACTGGAAAAAAATGATTGAAGCCAAAAAGAAAAAGAAGGTTCCAGAAGTGGCAACACTAAAGAGAAGAAGGTGAATTTAGATGCGGGTAGCTGGACAGCATCCATTCATCACGCTGAATCCTTTTGCTCTGTGACCACGCAAAGCCAAAACGAGTAGCCCGTTACAAGAGCAAAGACTTTGGAAACATTGGAGCAGCCCATCTCCGTCCTCTACTTCTAGAGATGGATTTCCGTCCCCTGGTCGTGGTGACTCGGTGTGGCACAGCTGTGCTACCGGTTCAAGCAATCACACAGTGAACCGGAATGAGATAAGGGCACTTGACACACCAGTGACCCTGAAACAGCTCTCCAGCTTGCCATTTCCCTTCCCGGCGCTCTTGGGAACAAACAGCTTCTGGGGCCGCTTTGATCCTTCCAGAGCTTCTGTGGGGAAGGAGAAGGCTGACCTTCTCTTCTCTCCTGCAAGAAGCTGGTAGCTCTCCAGCGAAACTGACCCGTTAGAGTGCTCTGCGCTCCAGGGCGAGTCCATTTTCTGAAAGAACCAGCACTCCTCCAGGTCAGGAATTAAGGCAAGCAGGGGGAGCGTGTTTATTTGCTGTTTTGTTAGTTGGCCTCTTGTCCTTGAAGAAATGAAAAGCCTACCATGAAGACACACTTCAGGAAATCTTAGTCCAGGGAAGAATTTCTTTTTCTTCTTCATATTTTCTATTTCGATTTTGCTTTTCCAGTTGCCCAGTTATTATTTTAAAAGATTGAAAGGAAAATAATGCAGGCCCTTTTTACAGATTTTGGCCACATGAGAAAAGTGATTCACATGTTGGGAAACAGATGCTTTATTTATTAAGAGAGAGGGACAGTGAGAAAGAATCAATTTTGTTTAGTTTTCCATGAGGCTTTCGTTGCTCAGACACGCCGTTGTGCATGTGGTGCTGAGATTCGAACCTGCATCCTCAGTCATGCCAGGCAAGCACCGTAACTGCTGAGCCACCGCTCCAGCCCGGAAACAGTCATTTTAATTCTGTGGGGAAACTGACCTATTGGAGGATTTTATTAAATTATACGGTTGGATTGTTTAAAATCTAGTGCCTTCTAAACAGATCTTTTTTTTCACTAAATATCTGCCTTGACTTGGGGGTGTGAACAGAGCAGAACGATGATGGGCCACGTGGCCATGCCAGTAGCCTGCCTGGAGGAGGAGGTGGCCATCACCTGGGACATTCCCTGCCTTTGCCTGCCCTTCCTGGGCTGACCACAAGGTGAATTTCTCTTGGTCACAAACACCATCAGCTACTTGGTTGGAGGATGCTGCCTGACAGGATTAGCCGGTTTACTGTATGCGGCTCAGGAAAAAAGGGGATCTGAGGCTTGCTGGAGCTGGTGCAGGGCCATTCATGAAGTAGGGCAGCATCAAAGGCCCAGAAAATATGTGCCTGGGGCTTCTTGCTTTGCCCAAGAAATATTTTAGCAGGTACCAAAAAAGTTCCCTTAGCCAGAATCAATAACTGTTAGACATGCATGCGTCTTGATCCAAGTTTTAAACCACATGTACTTTGAATGTTAACAAGATCATAAACAGCGATATTTATGAAGTGACATCTTGAGACAACCTAGTCAGACTCAGGCGTGGACCTCAGCCTTTCTGTTCCCCCTCAACCTCCACTACTCAGTAAAGCCCAAGGCCCTTCCTTTCCGTGCATGACCGCCTGGGCTCACACATTCACACTGCCTGGTAGGACTGGTGCCTCAGCCTCCCGCTTGCTGACACCGCGCCCTCATGGCTTGCTGTTCTCCTAGGTTTGCCTATGGAGCGGGGACAGGGCTGGTGCAAGGGTCTGTCTTCTCTCGATCTACAGGAATGAAATCTACAGATTTAGTTGTTTTTAGTTCTCATTTGCTCAATTTAGTTCTGTTTAGTTCTCATTTGCTCAATGAGCACTAGTGCTTCCTATCAAAATGCTTTGGCTACTACGATCATATGGTGTTAGCCCCTTCCTTAAAATCATTCAAATGCTCCAGGCTATTGCTCTGAGGATAAAGTGAGTAGAAAATACATAGCTTAGAAAACTCCATGAGAGTTGTCAACCAGATCCTCCTGTGTACACTCACAGCCATGCGAAACCAACCTCAGGGACCCAGCTCAACACACTGCTCATGACCGTTCTAGAGCCTGTCCCTGCATACCCCTAGCACGCACGTCTGTCCACACACTTGCTGGATGGTCATAATCCATCTTCAACTCTTCTTAGAGCTGCTCTCCTCTGTCTACTGATTGAATGTTTTAATTGGACATCAAGAGTCCCAAATCTGTCCCTCTGCCCATGTTCCTGACATCACTGCTACAGCGCTGGCATAGAGAGAGCTGACTGGAGAGGAGGTAGAATGGATTCAGAAAATTCTTCCTCTGACGCTTATATTAAAAATCTGTCTTGTGCAGGAATGAGGAGCTTATTAGTTGCATTTACTCCCCTGTGATTTTAAATGATTCCCTTGTCAAGGAAAAGCATGCAGAGAATTACTTAGGATAAAATTATAAAAGTGATTCAACCATTAGCAAGAAGTTAATTTTGCTTTCAAATACTTGATTAACTTTTGAGTTCACTTTGATATGTTCATATGCATCTCTATAGTACAACTTCAAAGCAGCAAGACAGACAAGGAAATCATAAAGCAAAGCTTTCCAGGTAGAATATGTTAGTCCCTGTGTGCACATGAGCAAGCACACACGTACGAACAGTTACATATTCATACATGTGCATGCATGCATATACATACCTGCACTCACATGCATGTACATGCATATGTGTAGGCACATACATGCACATGCAATATATATGCATCCATACACATACATGCACATGCATACACTCACATATACATACATGCATACACTCATACATGTGGAAGTGCATACATGCACACACGTACATATACATGATTGCATATACATACATGTGTGGGGGCATGTGCATACACACACATGTACATACACAGGAACACCTACACACACTTGCACACACACACAGTAAAAGACTTCACTGTCTGATCATTTTAGTTTTTTCTCATTTTTAGTACTGAAGATTAAATTCAGGGACAGTCTACCACTGAATTATATCCTCAGTCTTTTTTTTTTTTTAATTTTGAGATAAGGTCTTGATGAGGTACTGAGGTTGGTCTCAAATTTGCAATCCTCCTGCCTCGGTCTCCTGAACTGCTGGGAGTACAGGTGTGTGCCACAGCTCCTAGCTGCGTTTTAGTTTTCTCCATCTTCTAAACCCCAGCATCATCTTCCTACCAAGCACATGGCAGGTACTCATGTGAGGGGAACTCATGCTTCACTCTCATTTAAATCATCCAGGGCTCCCCAGCAGCTTCCAGGCATGACACAGCTTGTCACTCTTCTGGGTCAGTCCTGCGTCTCCAGTCTCCTGTGCCCTTTGCTTCGGGAGAGGCTCCTCTCCATCACCCTGAGAGTTCGGAGCCTCCGCCTCCTTGGCTTTACGCCTGTCCTCTACCATCCCCTGTGTCAACTCCCAGGGCTGTCCATAGCGCTGGGCTCACTTCTGTATAATCACACATGCAGGGAATGTCATTTGCTTGTGGAAAATGTTTCTACTCTTTCAAAATATCACTCAATGTCTCCTCTCCAGTGAAGCCTCACTGCAGGGAGCATCTCTCCTTCCCTCGCCAAGCACGCCTTTTCCTCCCTATTCCAGGGAAAACGCCCTCTCCAGAGCTTAGGTGGGCCTGGTCCTGCACCTCATGGGCTGCACCCCCATGAGCACAGCTAAGCTGACACTCAGAGACTGGGCGCTGAATCCTCGGCCTGACTTGCAGCTTCCAGTGAAAGCTAAGGACTTAATAAAGACCCTTATCTCAGAAAGACTGGAGAATGGAGGGCAAAATGGGAAATCAGCCTCAAAAGCCCAGCCACCCTTGAGGTTTGAGGCAGGATTTTGGGCTTAAGAAGCAAGGCCAATGTACTGCTCTAGGAATCAGAGCTTAAAGTAGAAGGAGAATCTCAAGGTGGACTCAAGGGGCAGCTCTTACGCCAACCATCTGGAGGCCCTCATGTATCTGGAGCCTGGAGTTGAGCTGCACCCAGATCGTGGGACAGACACAAGCCTGCCTGGGATGGCTAAGGATGTGGCTCTGGGGGCTGGGATCCAGCACTGTATGTCCTGGTGGGAAGGTCTTAGAGATAGACTGGCTCTAGAACTTTCTGGCTTTGTAACTTTAAGTAAGATATTTGGGTTTTCCGAACCTTGGTTGTGCTCCTCATGGAGTAGATAATCTAGCAGAGGTTTTGTAAGGATTTGTAGGATTGCGGATCAGATGCACAAAGCACTCAACTCCATGGGTGAACTAAAGGGGGGGTCACCCTAACTGTCAGGCTCATGATCGCAAAGCTGATGGCAAGAAGCAGTCTGCTGCGAATCTATCAGAAAGGTCTGTTCCTAGTCCTGACAACCGACCTACCGAGCCAAAACTGGGGCCCTGAGTTCAAACTTAACACACTTCCCAGATAAATTTTAAATAAGGAATCATAATTCTGAGACTCTGAAATAAGGTGGAGGCCAAGAAAAAAAGACGTAAGGTGAAGGATAATGGGCAAGAAAGAAGGGACATGGGGTGGCCATTACTGTTAGCAACACCCGTAGTGTTAGGGACAACGGAACAGCTGCGAACAGTAACAGGACTGTAGCACTTACATGGCATGCCAGATTGCTTTAAACGCCTCTCCTTTGTTAACTTCTTTATTCCTCACGATAATCCATGACACGTGCTCTGCTTACCCCATCACTCCCGCATTTCAGATGAGGAAACTGAAGTTCAGGGAGACCAAGCTACCTAGGCAAGGTCACACAGCGAGTCAGTGTGAAGCTACAGTGGGGACCCAGGAGAGTTGCCTTCGGAGGACCTGCTGTCAGCCACTGCTGTGACAGTAAAGCCACCGCAGTGAGATCCGGTGCAAGCACCAGGAATCCCCATCTCAGCCTTCTGGGTCGCACATACAAGCACAGTAGCTTGCCTGTGTCCAGCCATCATGGCCGCAGCCCCGTCCCCTGGTGAATCCGCTGATGCAGCCCCACATGGGCTGGGCACGACTCCCTCATTCCACCAGCTCTCCCTGTGCCCTGGGGGCCTCCCCATGGAGGAACTCTCAGGTTCCTCGAGCTCTTCAAACTACAAGAACAAACGTTTCACAGCAACATTGCCTACTTCTGGAAATGCATTCAAGGCTTTGTGGAAATGTGATGGGTCCTCACCCACTTCTCCTGGGAGGGGTGCTGCTTCCAAGGCTCCCTTAACAATAGACAGCTGTCCCCTGCAGCACGGAGTCGGGTTCCTTGGTGTCTGTCACTTGCCCTCCGTGTGCCAGTCACCACGCGGGCAGTTTGACTAGTGCTTTTCAGAGCACACCACATAGTAGGGCTTAGTCCTACCGTGTGTTGATGTGTTTGATGAAGTCCCTGCGCTCTCAGGCTCCCATTGAGCCAGAGACAGCAGCGAGGCGCAGGTAATTTAAAAACTCTTAAGACTTAAGGCCCAGGGCTTTGGGAGAGTCCTTGCCCTCTGCACCCGTGACGTGGAGGCGGCTTGATCAACAGACCAGGAAACCTCTGCAAGCTGTGTGCGAGTCTCCCGACCGTGCGGTTCATGCTGTCCCTCAGGCCTGTGACACATTAATCAGAAGCTAACAGCGCCCTGTGTTTTTGTAGTGTTATTATCACGCAACTGAACTTTACATGAATTAATTTTTTTAAAAGAACATTTTTCAAGAAAGACATCAAGTGATTTATTTAAATGCTCTTTCCATACACCCTATGCTGCCTTAAATTTATAGAAGTTTCAAAACTAGGGAAAGGCACGTTTAAAATTTGAGAAAAAAACCAAATATCATTTAGCGTGTAGTTTTATCACGACGTTGATTCACAGGTGCTTTGTCAAATGCTGACGATGGATCACAGAGGTGACTGGAAGGTTCAGGGAAAGACGAATCCTGCCTTCTGGGAAGTTCCCATGTCGCAGGTTCTGACAGAGAGACTCACATGTATGGAGCCACAATTGGGCCCATCCTGGGGATATGATCTTGGTCACCCTTAAACCTCATGGCAGCTTACAGTGGCATTATTACAGCAAAAGTCATTAAAGAGGTTCTGAGGCTCAGAGATGTCACAAAGACATCACAGGACAGAGCTGGTATTTCACTCCAGAACACACATCATACGACACCAAACAGAAATTATACTCGTGGAAACCTGCAAACCATGACTAAACAGAAATGAAATCACCCTGAGAAAATTGTGGTGGGCAGCTTCTGACATGATCCCAGGGACCCCCACCTGATATTCAGCCCTTGTGGGGGTCCTGCTCCTCAAGTGAGGGCCAGACCTAGGGACTCACTGTTAATGAGTGCAACATAGCTGAAGCAAGGGGGCACCCTGCTGCGAGAGCCTACACAGACTGACTGCACCCTACACCCACCCTCCCTGGCCCTGGCTTGTTCATTCTGATGACATCGGCCACCATGCTATGGGGAGCTCAATGGCAAAGTGCGCATGGCAGGGAACCCAGGACGGCTCTGGCCACCAGCCAGTGAAGAGCTGAGGCCCTAACTACATGCTGAGCCAGGAAGCATGCTGCTTACTTGGTGTGGGATGCTACAGCCAAATATAAAACAGAGATTTATTTCCCACAGTCTAGAGGTGGGAAGTTCAGGGTCTAAGTATCAGCCAGTTCGGACCCTAGAGAGGTTCCTCTCCCTGGTTTGCAGCCAGTCATCTTCTTTCTGTATCCCCACATGGATGGGAGAGATCATCTCTGCTAGCTCTGCTAATCCATTCACACATGCTCTACCCTTGTGGCCTAATCACCTCCCCAAAGACCCATCTTCAAATACCACTGCGTTGGGGTGCAGTACCTCCACATATGAATTCTGCGGTGGAGGAGGTGGACGCGAATGTTCAGTAAACAGCTCACACCTTTTCCAGCAGGCCTTGAGAAGACTTAAGCCTGGTAGGAATCCCTGAGCTGGAGGGCTCAGCTGAGCCTCACCTGAATTCCTCACCCACCGACACTGCAAGATAATAAGTCTCATTGCAATAGACAGGGACTTTGAATGGGACAACTTGTTACGCAGCAGCAGGTAACTAACAGAGCTTGTTGCACATGCCAGCCAGGAGTGCTTCTGCAGTCTGGTTCACTGGGCGCTGCCTCAGCACCAGCTGCAGGCACAGAGCAGCTGCAAGTGAGCTCCCACCTTGAACACGCAGCTAGACGTGAGCAGGTAGCCACACGTCCAGGTGCCTCTCCTCAGACAGACTTTCTAGAAGACTTTCTGCACCCTTCCAGAGGCTGTCAGTCAGCGGAGCTGAGCTGGCTTTGCCAAGAGCACACCTTATGGTGGCTCTTTGTTCCTTTCTCTGCCTGGTTTCCCATGCTGCCTTTCTCCTGCCTCCCATGACCACCCCCCAGATGAACTACCTGCACTGAGACTCTTGTCATGAACTGTTCTGGGGGAACCATATTAAGGCCGCGTGTGATTGACCCTCTGGTGGAACTTGAGTAAGCAGAATGGCTTATGCTAAGCAAAGAAGGTAGGGAAGGGGAAGGTTGGGTCATGTTTAGAGGAATGCAAATGGCTGGGTTCCCAGATCACCTGAAAGATTTGGGTCACTTGTTAAGATAGAAATTCAAGTCCCTCTTCTTGAGGCATCTGATTCCTGGAAGAAAAATCTACATTTTTACCCCTTACCGATCCCAATAATTTTTTGAGCTGTCCAATCTGGAGAAAAGTGAGTTGATGGAGGGTGGGGCCTGTTGGGGAGGAGAAGGGGAGAAATAGAGCACATTGGGTCCAAGCCGTGCTTCTGAAGAACTCACATTTTCTCAAAGGCGGGCCTGTATCTTGAAAGCAATGGGTGGCAGTGAGGTTTTGAGCAGAGCACTGTGGCATTAGGAGATTACTTGGAGGAAGACATAAATGACTTCCTGCAACAAGACAGTAGGTGAGATACAAAATTAGGAACGTGAAGACCAATAAAACAGTGATCGCAACTGTTCAGGTGATGTGAAATAGGGATTTGAATACAATAATTAATCTAAAAAGGGAGGAACAGCCTTCTGTGAACTAAGCCTGAAATTTAAATTAAGTAGGCTCCCCTCACTACATTTCCCTCTCTGCACAGCCTGCCGACTGCATTTGTAGGGGCTCTGAGCATTTCTTTATCATTCCTGGCATGCAGTATTAATCTCTTTCTGGTAATTAATTACCATTATATTACTTTCAAAGTTATGGAATTTTCTCGGGGGAAATTCTACTGCACACTTAAGAAATAGATGGTTATTTCCGTAGCTGGAACTCGTAGAGGTCCAGCTTCTCCTGTGTGATGATTAAAGGCTAATGTAAATGTGCTTCTTAACAGAGGTTGCAAACATATTTTTTATGTGTATAATTGGAAGTTTGACACTTACCTGTGTGTTAGTTTAGAAATGAAGCAGATTTTTTAATTAAGTAAACTCAGAAATTCATTATTGCCTTAAAGTAAAATGCTACAACACAGAAAGAAAGACCCACACAGTCCGTTGGTTTGAGCTGCATTTTGATTGCCTATGTGTTTGGGGAAAAGGGGTGACCACCCACCAGAAAAAGAAGACACATGCTTACAGTGGGAAAATGTTATTATTTTAATAAGGAATGCTTATGTTTTCCTTTCCTCTTCCTCCCCCTCATTCTAAGCAGCATCTGTAGATATAGGGCATGAGAACATCGCTTCACCTCACATAAGATGAGGCCTTTCTCTGTAACACACCCAGTGTACAGGGTAGGAATGTAAACCGTAGAATCTGCCGCTGACCCAACCACTTTCATCACAGCTGTGACGTTAGCACACTGCGTACCCATGGGCAGTCTTAGTGCCAACCACACAAGGTGTCTAGAAAAAATTAAAAACAGCATAGATGAGACTCTTAGAAGAAAGCCTGAGGTACGCTAAGAACCCAAGAAGCAAGTTCTCTGTCCTTATTGTAGTTTATGCCCATGCCACAAAGGAATCAGGCCACCATCTTGGTTTGTGTAGTGGTGGTCAAGTTCCGGCACATGGCCACCTTGTTCATATCCCTCCACAGTCCCACACCCTTGTGCATAACGTAAAGTCCACTATTTCCACACATTCATTGTGTATCTGAACAAACAGCACTGTGTCTATTTACATGGAATAGCAGAATGAGGGAATTTAGGTCTTCTATGCATCCCTGGACTTTTATTAATCTTGAAATAGATTGTGCACCCCCTTTTCTGGTTGCCGCAAAGGGTGTTCTTCCCTCAATGATAGAGTACTTTTATCTGCTGTTATGAATGGCTGATATGGCCCTAAAGTTAAGCAGCACTTAATTGTCCCTTTAGAGTATATAGTATATATATCCAATACACAGTGTCACAGAGTAAAAACGTACGTCCATTCTACAAGGGAGACATAGGAGCACAGGAAGAAGGGATGGGACTCCCATCTTCTTTCACCAAGACTGAAATTCAGCGAGGCAAACAAGGTCTATAACTCATTATCCAACCTCTGGGCCACATGGCATCCTGAGCTTCTCTCCAAAGGGCTTGTGTAGCTCCACCCCCATGGCCTTGCTGGTTGAAGCCCACAGAGTCTCTCTCTCTCTCTCTCTCTGTCTCCACTTGATTCCTGCAACTTTCTTCAGCAAACATCCATGATACTCTTATGTCTTTATTTTGGGGGGATTTCCACTGCAGTTTTGGCTTCCTTCTCACATATTCATGCAGCACCCTCTCAGGGGAAGCCCACGGGGACTCCAATTTTACTTCACTTTGCCTGGCCTCCAAGGCTTATCTTTGAATCTCAGTGAAAGCCGCCCTGACGCCATATTTCAGCATCCTGTGTTCCTGCAGAACCAGCACCACGTGGTTGGTGTCAAAATGTGTCACCATCTTGAGTAGTAGCCAAGACTCTGCATGACTGGGCTCCTGAGCACAGTAAAACAGCTTTCTAGGTTTCCTTGTTTCCCCATGGTCTCTTCTCAAAGGAATTTTTACATTTACATCTTTGAGCCTTAGATGGGTGTGGTGTGACCAATTCCTTTTGTCCATTTGTATTTAGTATCTCTTTAGTTGCTATAATCTCTTTAATAACTATAACTTACTTGATCTGTTTTTTAAAGAGAGGGAGAGTGAGGGAAGGGAGAGAGAGAGAAGGAGAGAATCAATTTTATTTATTTTTCATCTGGCTCTCTATGCTCCGACATTTTGGTGTGTACGTGGTTCTGGGGTTTGAACCTGTGTCCTGGCACATGCCAGGCAAGCACCAGAACCTCTGAGCCACCGCTCCAGTCCCTTGTTCTCAGTTTTAGTTGCACTTTTCTGGCCAAACTGCAAGTTTTTCTAATCTTGACACTCTGCTTTCTCTCCTGATTGTCACAGTAAACTTGGCTAAACAATACCAGTAACATCCACACCAACACCTAAATGCTATGCCACCTTGAAATTTCCTCCACCTGATTAGTTTTTCATCTTAAATTCAGCCTCACAAAAGTCTCAGAACGTGGGGAAAATGTAAACATTGCCAGAATGTATTATGAATGACCTCTAGCCCAATTTCCAAGAGAGTCCTCCATGTCCTCCAAAACCTCATGAGCCTTGTTTACTAGCCACAGTTCTATTGGCATTCTGGTCTTCTGAACTCTCACTAGCATCTCCCAGTAAGTTCCACTTACAACATTCTAACACTTTTCCATCTTGCATCTCTAAACTCTTCAAAATTTCTCACACAGACCAGCTCGAAAGGCTTCTGAATCCAAGATCAGATTAGTCACAGCAATAACCGCACGACTCAATACCAATTTCTGTTTTAGTCAGTAATTTTTTTTTCAACCGTGACCAAAAGACCTGAAAGGAACAAAGTAAATGAAGAAAAAATTGTTTTGGTTCATCATTTCAGGGTTAAGCCAACTCCATAGCTCTGGACCCAAAGTGAGGCAAAACATTGTGGTGGTAGAAGGGCACAGTGGAGGGAAGCTGCTCAGGACATGATGGTCATGAAATAGAAGAGAGAGTTCTACTCACCAACGACAAAATATAAATCCCAAAGGCACACCCCAGGCACATACTCCCTCCAGTCACACCCCACTTGCCCACCATTACTATTAAGTTAGTCCATCATATCCACATTAGATTAAAGCGCTCATAATCGAATCATTCCACCTCTGAACTTTCCAGTCTCACATCTGAGCTATGAGGTACAACTCCCATCTAAACTATAAACTACCACCACATAAAAAGCCATATGGAAATGTCCATTTTCTTCTTGTTTACCAATTTAGATGTTCTTTACCAAAACTGTTCTTAACTCTTTTATGCATAATTTTACTTAATGATCCAAGCAAACAGAGAAGATATATACTGTTACCCCGATTGCATACAAGAGAAAAGTTTCTGCTCTACAAATTTTGGTACCAGGACCAAAATCATAAGGAGGTTCTAAATGGCAGCACCAGATACAAATGATGCTGATCTTATTCCAAAAGTCATCGTCATAGCTTTGATCTTACTAAATAAATTTATTAATATAATCTGTAACAAAACTCTACAATCTTATTTCAAATTTTATCTATGATAAGTAGTATTCAGATTTGGAGATAAAGTATTCCATTACTCATTTCCCATGAAACTAATTCCCTGCTGACCCAGGTAATGAAGAGATTGTTTCTTTGTGGTGTAGGAACAAAGAAGAAGAGAGGAAACAGAAGCACAAGGTCATTTATTTAACAGAACTTCTCAACCTCTGATATAAAAGTGTCCTGTATGAATGTTAGAATGGTTACGGTTGTGACTATAGTTATAAAAACTTTCCTAAAGTTATCTCCTTTTGGAGACTTTCCAAAAAACATATATCCACCTTTTATTTTTTAAAGAAAGAGGAACAGTAGGTCTCCAGGTGCAGAGATTTAAAAGACTGCCTGAGAAAGAAATGCACACCCAAGTTCAGCCTCACCAGGAAAGAGCAAAAGGAGATTTATTTTAAATTACATTTTCTTTGAACATGGAGCCCATCCTCAAAATAAACAAGATTTCAGTTCCAAATAATAAATTTAATCTAGAGAAATCAAAGTTCTTTTTTTCTCCTTTTTAAAGTCATATCTATATTGGCTTCTACACATCTTTATGAGAGATATGCTAATGCAGGTAGAGACTGAGCTCAGATCACACAAAGATGTGGCTTTCTCTTGTAATCATGTACACACAGGGATTTTTTTATTTTATTAGCTAAAATGTATGAAGCACAATATTGGTGCAGGCTTTATTGTCATTAGGCAATAAAGAGAAGGAAAACAACAATATTGCTGAAAAAAACAATGCTGTAGTGTGTTTCTGTGTCCAAGAAGCAATCTGAGCTTACCTGTTTACTACACACCTTACTTAAGTTTCCATTCAAATAACCAAATGCATATAAAAATAGAAAGGAGTCTATTTCATACAAAAAGCCACAAAGGAAATTGGCCAAACATTTTCAGGTTCAAGATATCTAGCATCATAACTTAGGAATTAATATGTGAATATAGAAGGAACCCAAATTGTGAGTGACCTCACACATGAATGTCCTCAAAGCAGAGGGGACTTTGAAAAGAATTTGTGCAAAGGCACATTTGAGAAAATCAAATGATGGGGATGCCTGGGAGTACAATTTAACCTCATTGCAAAGAGGTTAAACCATGTGTTTGCTCATCATTCCAGGTCACTTTTTACATGGACGATGATATGCAAAGGGAAGAGTAGATTTACAAACACATAAACACACACACACACACACACCACACACACCCCACAATGCTAATGCAAGCCCAATATCTTGTGCATAAAAAGCATAAAAACAGATTAAACAACCTTATTAAAAGACAAATGGTCTTAATTTATAATTGTAAAAAAAGTTTGAATATTTATTATGAGAATCACACACAAAAAATAAAATGATAGAAAAGCAAAAAGAATCGCAATGATTTATTGTTGGGTAAGAGTTGGTAGCCATCATTCTAAATGCTAAACAGACTTTTACCCTATTTTATGTTAAAAAAGAAAAACACATGAGGCAGCAACTACTTTTATAACCATTTACAACTGAGAAAATAGAATCACAAAGAAGTTAAATAAGTCTCGCAAAGGAACACAGTTTACTCAGTGCTAGATCCAAAGTGTTCTTGTTTCCAGCACAAAAAAAGTCAAAATATAGCAAGCAAATTCAAATTTTAAAAATAGGAACACTGGCAATGATATCAACATTTCATTTGATTGGCTGCTGAGATATTTGAGCAGGAAATTGTACATGTATTCCCACAAAACAAAGCAAAATTAAAGAAAAACGAGTACAGAGCAAAAGGAAGAAGATGACACGTTGTTATAACAGAAAATTCAAGAGAATTATGATTTCTTATAAAGCATACTAATTCAGCCAGCTAAATCAATGGTAGCTACATTATTTAAAATTGATAAAAGGTGATACATGTAAATGTTATGCGTTGTTATATATGGAATAGCTGCAGTCTTCTCAGAGCACAGAGGACATGTGTGACTTGCCCATATTAAATGAAAGAATAAAACAAGTGAAGAAATATTACTCATTTTTGACAGCTCAAATTGATTTTTTTTTAATTTCAAAATTTAATACATTTTTTAAAGAGATAGTCAATTTTTATTTATTTTTAATCTGGTTTTTATTTCTCCGACATTCAATTGTGTATGTGGTACTTGGGTTCAAACAAGAGTAATTGTGAATGCCAGATAAGCACTCTCCCACTGAGCTACCACTGCAGTCCCTGAAATGTTTTTTATTTAAGAAAAACTCAAATTCAAAAGGTAGAAATTTTCAGACTATAATGTACGAAATAATTTTATCTATAAATAACTACCAAAATAAACCACTTACATTTTTAATTTACTTTTTATTAGTGCATTATAGTTGCACGTATTGATGGGATTTGTTGTCACATATTCCTAGATGCACACAATACAGAAATACAATTTGTTCAATATCCACCACCACCCCACCACCCCACCTACCTACCTCTTCCCATTCCCTGATCCCTTGTGTTTCTTCTGGGTTCTATGTTTTTCCTAAAAAACCCAAATACAGTGACAATTCTTATTCCTATGTTTTGATTTGCATTTCTCTTATTGCTAGTGATTTAGAACACTTTCTCATGTATTAATTGGCTTGTTCAATGTCCTCTTTTGAGAAATTCCTGTTTAGCTCTCTGGCCCATTTATTGATTGGATTGTTTGGTGTTTTTGTTATTTTTTAGTTCTTTGTAAATTTTGGATATTAGTCCCCTGTCAGAGAGATCACAGGCCATGATTCATTCCCATTCTGTAGGTTGTCTCCTGAATATTTTAACTATTTCCTTGGCTATACAGAAATTTTTTAGTTTGATAGCATCCCACTCATTGATTTTTACTGTAATTCTTTTACTTTAGGAGTCTTGTTGAGGAAGTCATTGCCAACTCCAATATGCTGGAGTGTTGGTCCTAATTGTTCTTCTAGCAGTTGTATGGTAGCTGATTTAATTCCTAATTCTTTGATCCATTTAGATTTTATTTTTGTGCAAGGTGAGAAATAAGGATCTAATTTCAAATTTCTGCAAGTGGCTGTTCAGTTTGTCCAGCACCATTTGTTGAATAGGCGGTCTCTCCTCCATGTGATATTTGACACCCTTTGTCAAAGATTAGACATTTAAAGATTTGTGGGTTTGTCTCAGAGTTTTCTTTCTATTCTATTCCATGGGTCATCTACTTTTTTTGATATAAGTACCATGCTGTTTTTAATACTACAGCTCTGTAGTATAATTTAAATCTGGTATTGCAAAATCACCTGTTTTGTCTTTCTTGCTTAGTAATGTTTTGGCTATTCTGGGTTTCTTGTTGTTCCAGATGAATTTGAGAATATTTTCCTGTATCTACAAAGAATGACATTGGAATGTTGATGGGGGTTGCATTGAATCTGTACAATGCTTTTGGCAGAATGGCCATATTAATTATAATAATTCTGCCTAACCAAGAGCAGAGAACATCTTCTCAGGTCTTCAATTACTGATTTTAGTGTTTGATAATTTTCCCCATAGAGGTTTTTTAGTTCTCTGTTAGATTAATTCCCAAGTATTTTATTCTTTTAGAAGATATTGTAAATGGGACTGATTTCCTCTTCTGCCCTAATATTGTTAGCATATAGGAAATCTGTTGATTTATGGGTGTTGATCTTGTAGCCTCCTATTTTGCCAACTCTGTTTATTAGCTCTAGCAGTTTTCTGGTGCAGTTTTTTTGGTTCTTTCAGATATAGGATAATGTCATCAGCAAAAAGGGATATTTTGTCTTCCTCCCTTCCTATTCTTATCCCTTTGATTTCCTCCTTTTGCCTGATTGTTCCAGCCAGTGTCTCAATGACTGTATTAAATAAAAGAGGTAAGAGCGACCAGCCTTATCTTGTTCCCAAGTTTAGTGGAAAGGCTTCCAACTTTTCTCCATTTAGTATTATATTAGCTGAGGGTTTGGCAAAAATGGCCTTCACAAAGTTAAGATAAGTTCCTTTGATCCCTATTTTCTCTAGAGTTTTCAGCATAAATGGATGCTGGAATTTATTGAAGGCCTTTTCTGCATCTATTGAGATGATCATGAGGTTTTTATCCTTAATTCTGCTTAAGTGATGAATCACATACTGATTTACATATGTTGAACCAATCTTGTATACCTGGAATGAAACCCACTTGATCGTGATGAATTATCTTCTTGATGTGTTTTTTAATACAGTTTGCCAGAATCTTATTAAGGATTTTTAGGTCAATGTTCATGAGGGATATTGGTCTGTAGCTTTCTTTTTTTGATGTGTCTTTGTTGGGTTCAGATCTGCAACCTTGAGCCTGGAACCAAAACGTGAAGCAAAAATGAGGACCTGGTAGAAGTAGCATCTGGAAGAAGGTGGTCATCAAAGAGGTGGTGGCTGATCCAATCCTTTGACTTGCAAGGAAGAACCACCTGGAGAACTGCCTACCTTACCCACAGGAAGTCTCAATTCAGAGATCCAGAATAAGCTCTTCAAAAATGGGGAATCAAATTAGGAGAGGTTCACTTCAAACCCACAACTAGTAGGACCCCATCTGGAGCAGAGAGTGTTGGCTGTCTTCCATTACGTTTTATACGCACATACATTTTTAACCTGCCCCATGTATTATACATGCCCTCCTGGGTTGTCCTGGGAATTTCATCCAATTGTTCCTGAACAGAGGCTGCTCCAGATGGATATCCTACCCGTGGTGTCCTGAGCACCTGTGGGCAGAACTCAAGGAAGCCCGGAGAGGTGCAGGGTGTCAGGTAGGCAGGGTGGCTCCAGATAGGGGTCCTACCTGTGGTGTCTTGAGTGCGCCTTCTGGCAGAGCTCAAAGAGACCCCAACAGGTATGCGAGGTGTCAGGTAGTTAGGACCTACTCCGGGAGGTGGGGGGCCTCCACTGGTTGATCCTGAGCAGGGGCTGCTCCAGATGGGGTCCTACTAGTGGTGTCCTGAGCTCCTGGCAGCAGGACTCAAAGAGGCATGGAGAGGCACGCAGGGAGTCAGGTAGGCAGGGCCTGATCCAGGTGGGGAACCTCCTCTGGTTGGTTCTGAGCAGGTGCTGCTCTAGAGGGGAGTCCTACCATGGTGTCCTGATTGCCTACTGGCTGTGACTGCTCACTTGCATTTTTTTTTTAAATTCAACAAACTACTTCTCTAAACAAGAAAGCAAAGGTATAGGTGCAAGCATAAGAATATAGCAACAATGAAAAAAAGCTAGGAAAAGCATACTGAAAAGCTTGAAACAGCCAACTCTCTGCTGTTCCTAAAGTGATAGTCATGGTTGTGCAGGAATATTATTCTGTAAGAACAATTATTGCGCCACTACTCAAAACACAGATTACAGGGACACAATGTAATTTTCCAAGAGCAAAGAACTAATTAAATAAATTATGCTGCATTCATATAATAAATTATTTTAAATATAGGTACTGTCCTCCATATGATACAACCAAAAATGTTAAGGAAGGCATGTAGAATACATGGGGCATGTTAAAAACGTATATGCGTGTAAAATGCAATGGAAGACAGATATGGGAATCAACAGATATTAAGAATATACAGTGAGATATTCTTTCCACCAATACTTTTTTGCATGAATTTTTACACACATACGTTGCATAGTTGGGCAAATGTATTAAATATACTAATTTTTTGTAAGTCCTTGGGTGTGTATCATATTTCCCTCACATTCTGTATATTGTTTCTCAGTAAAGTCTTCAAAATTATTCTCATAAGTAAAAGTCAGCCCTGCCATATAATTAAAGGGCTTTTTCCCCTTTCAAAAGAAAATCCCAAAACTCAATGCATGGTGATTTTTCAAGGAATGTAAAAATGCAAATTTAGTTTTATAAGTAAAGGGTGAGTCTTCTAACCGGGAGTTATTGAAATAAAATGGATAGTTGTGCATACATAATTGACCCTAAGAGACTCATTGTTTTAAATGACAAAGTGCAAAAAATAAATCCATTTTTTAACTCAATATATTCTTTTAAGGAAAAAAATGGAGTGTATTTTATGCCAAATTTAAAAGCTAATTGCTGTTTCATGATTGTGGTCTGCTCTTTTTAAAGGAATTTCTTTCTTAACATCTCTAAAATAACTTGATGACAGTAGAAGTAATTGTGAGTGTCTCCTAGTGTCAGAGTCCCCAGATGGCATGATTTTAAAAAGCTAACCATCAATAGCAATTTTGCACTCATTATATTTATAATAAATTATAATGATTAGGTGCAACATTTGCATACATTTTTCAAAAATGCATTTATGCATAAAATTATATTTTGTGCAATTTTAATTACATGTTTCATTCTTTTTAAACGTAATTATCAAGGTGTATTCCTCAGTTCCATAAATTACTGAATGAACACAATAACAACAATTTAAAGTACCATTAAAAGCATACAAATGAGTGTCTATTTGAGGCTAAGAAAAAGAACCTGTTAGGCTTCATGAAAACAGTCTCATGTACTACTCCCGGTGAAGGATGACCAGGGTTTCTAAGAATAAAGACAGGCAAAAAGACAGAAGATGTGGTCCATGGGTCCTGAGACCAGCCGGGGAGGGAGGCCTGCATTCGGCTCTTGGTAAATGGACCTTTATGCCCGAATCATCTGATTTGAAAAGAAAAACAACATTGAATATGCAAAAAAGTTTAAATAAAGAATATGACCAAGATGACACTCCCAATAACTTTGAAAAATGGATTCAGATGCATTTACTCACTTCACCAGATGCTGTAAGGAGTCAGTATGTGTTACTTCCTTGGAGGGATACTCATTTGCTAATCTACTATTAAAATGCCAAGGAGAGAAAGCGCCAGTTCAAGGCGGTCAACAGAACCATTACTCCAGTGGTTGTGAATTTCAGTGCATCGGAATCTCCCCAGAAAGCCAGTCAAAATACAGATTGCCTGGGTCCTGTCCCCAGAAGGCCAGATTCAGCAGGACTGGCATAGAAGCTGGAGATGCATTTCTAGCACTGTGCCTAGACACAGTTGAATAAATAGAGTGAAAAGAATTCAAGACAAATAAAGCATCAATTTTCCTGTGGAACGAAAGGCAAAATCATTCCATGTCACCTTGTGACCCTTGATGGAGCACACTTGCTTCACAGTCTCCCCAGACCCTGAGAACAGGGGAGAGCTTGTGGAAAGACAGGGCCTTTGAGGGAGCTTGGTGTCACCTTTCATATCTGAAATTCATGCAATGAAATCAACTTTTTATAAAACAAACACTATAAGCAGAGCAAAGAGAAACTGAATTCCCAAAATGTATGTAGAGTGCTATCTAGCTCAGGTTGGCAAATTTATTTAATTCACAGGGTTATATGTAAGGTGCTTTTCAGTTTGGAAACTGATTTTACTGGATATTCACAACATACTATTTTTCCTTTCTCAAAATGTTCACACCTAATGTTGCTTATGTAATTACCCCACTGGCTGAGGTGGGCAGAGACCATCTCTGTTCATTCCAGATAAAGTCCACTTGGCACAAAGTCTACACATGTTAAGCACTCAGTACTGTTCACCTGTTTATTTTTATAGCAGTAGCAGCAGTAATGTCCTCAGCACAAAGGATCACCACACCAAGCCAGCATTAAAGTAAGCCCTTCATAAATATCCAACAAGTGAGTGAAAGAGCATTCTAGCCAGTGAAGTCCTTTCCTGCATCGGTTGACCCTTTAACTTTTGGGAACTAGTGTCAGATTTTTAAAAAAGTATCTAAACAATTTTATTTAACTATTTTTATGACAGAGCTGGGACAAAGTTTGATATTGTTTTTCCTTGATCTCAAATGATTTTGAATAGTTTTATGATTCTTGAAATTGGTGCAGAACTTATTAATATCTTATTTCCTTTTTTTCTCCATGAGCGTGTTTCTCCCTGAATCTCAGATCATCCTATGTAGACACAGCAACTGATAAGGCCCATGTCTGGCTTAAAACAATCATGGCCACTAATTCATTGTGAACCACCATCATTTATGCCATCAAATATTGATGAGAAGAGAGCTGGGCTTGTGGCTATCTCCAGGAGTGCTGGGGACACACAATCAATCTGGGAGCCAGCATCAGAGGCAAAAATCACACACAGCAGCATGTGGAGCTGACTGCACCATGACAGCTTGGTACCTTTTGCTTATCGGAGATGACAAATGAGCCTGGAATGAAATATGTCTGTCAGACTTTTAGCGGCTTGACACCAAGTACCCAACTCTGAAATGTGATAATTATCAATCAATGTTGAACACAATCTGGAGCCCTGAAACTGATTGTCATTTGCAGATTAGAGTCGACATAAGAAATTCATGCATGTGAGTCATTTGTGCATATATGCAACCTACATATGTCTGTTCTTCAAAGGGGCGTGCAAGGGGTTCAAATGCAAAACCAGCTAAGAGGGTTTCAGACGCTCAGAGTGAAGAGCCCTGTGCCTTTCACCCTGTTCGCTCATAAAAAACAGTGCTCCACTAAAAGGTATCGAATTAGATGAGGTCTATAGGTAACAGCCATTCATTGAGCACCTACTGTACGCCAAATGTTCCATTAACCTACTTTTATCACTCTTTGTCCTTGCAGCCATCCCATGAGATGGGGCTTTCTTTCTCCAATTGACAGACAGGCAAACCAACCAAAGCTTGGAAAAGTCAATGACTCTGGTCACAGCTGCCAAACTAGGCTTGGATTTGTCTGACTCAAGGCAAATGGATTTAATCGCTACATATATGGATTCATTGAGGTATCCTCTAGAATGACAAGCCATTTTCCCATGGCAATAACCCAACACAAAATAAAGAACATAGTGTGTTACCTGACCCATAAACACCTTATATTTAATAATATAATCGAAAGCAATTTAAATGTGCTTTTCTCTGAAGCTTTATCTTTAATATTATACACCATCAAGTGGTTGCAATGTTGACAAATATTACATTCCGGTCCAGGAACTGGGTTGGAATCCACATGTCCCTGGAGACCGAACGGAGCCCTTGGATGAGACTTCCTTTGCAAATGCCCAGAATCTATCCACAAGGTGGCCACATCCTGCTCCTGGCTCACCAGCCCTCAGAGTTAGAGTGCCCAGTGAGTCTCTTTCTGTTGACTACTACATCTGACAATTGCAGTGGAACATTTCTAACCCATAAAAACCCATAACACCATTGTTCCCAGTCCATTTGACCCACATTAGGGTGATCTAGGAAGCCTTAAAAATGTAACTCTGGGAAACCTGCCCCACTCTGATTTGATTGACCAGAGGTGGGATCCAGCCATCGTGTATTTCTGAAGGTCCCTCAAGTGATTCTGATGTGTAGGTGAGGTTGACATCTACAGATACTAAATGAAGTAAAATGAAGGAGAATAAAATTTAGAGAACAGTTCAAACAGGAGAAAATACTCTTGCCACTGTCTCTCCTTGGTTGTTTTGATAACATTTTTGCAGTATTACCCATGTGCCTCTTATCTTGCACTTCTCTTTTTCCCATTGCTCTTGGAGAGAGGGTTTAACAGCAGAAGGCAAATACAAAAGAAATCTCCATGGATTTTTCTTTTGAAACAAGCAATCAAAAAAAAAAAAAAAGGTGGGAAGCATAACTTGTCTATTTCCCCCTCGCAGAAAAACTTCCCTGTCCAGACAGAAGTGAAAACTGAGGATAAATAATGTGAGGAAGACATCTATGGAACCCAGAGGAAGGAGCCCAGGGACACAGGACTTCGGGGGGTGTCAATTACAGTCGAGCAGCCACACCTTTCCTACCTTCCCCCAGCACAGCAACATCAGGACCTGAGGCCTTTGGGAGGTCCTAAGTCACAGGGACAGAGCCCCTGCTAATAGGTGAGACCCCAGCCGGCTCCCTCACCCTCTCCACCGTATACAGAAGCAGCATACAGCAGGCATCACCAAAGCAGGAAACGGTCCCTCGGCATGCACCAAATCAACCCCGATTGAACTTCCAAGCCTCCAGATGGTGAGAAATGCAGGTTGTTTATTAACTGCCAGTGTGTGGTATTCTGTCATAGTAGCCCGAACTGACTCAAACCTGCTGCTGGAGAGGACATTCAATTAACTTCTGCAAGTATTTCCACCAAGCAGCATGGAACAGAAACACTGGAGAGATCCCATGAGCCCAAGAGGAACTGAGACAGGAGAGGAAGCCCAGGCTTCTCCAGGCTCTCCGGGTAGACAGGTGACTCCTAACCAGATGCCCTGGGCAATGAGTACCGCAGACACCCAGAGCAAGAATTCCTTCTCTCCCTCCAAGGCTCCAGCACTTTATAATCCAGATGTTAGATACAATCCCAGAAAGGTCAGGGATCTGCAAATCGCCTATGATTAGATTTTGCTACCCAGGAAAAATGAAGGGTTTAAATTTAAAAAGAAATACTGCTGAAAAAATAAAGATCCAGCCAGCTCTGCAGTGTGGACTGACATTGGTTCTCACCACCGTTCAGCTCTGACTCCACTTCCCTCTGATTCGCTCACTTGGCCTGCTCAGCTCCAATGTGATTTACCTACCAACAGCAGTCTCGTGTTCCCCTTCTGGAAAACTCTATTATCTGCTGAAGCCACATGGGCAATGGGATCAGGGAGCTGAGTGATTTATGTGCTCCTGGACTCAGCCTTTAGCAGATGATTGACTGGCACAAGCGTAAAGAAGCCCAGTGTCCTTGTCTGAGGCATGACCCACAGTCCTCCATGCCCTGCAGAACAGGCTGGGAGTTCACCCTCTGTGCTGCTGTTCCCTCATTTCCTCAACAGTTCCTTAGGAGTACCTCCCCCAAGGAACCTCTCAGGAACCCTCATCTCAGCACCTGCTTCTGGGAAACCTGACCTAATAGAAATCCCACCACCACCATCTTTTCCTACTGCTATGCCCATTCGTCATACCCCAAGATTTCCCTTCTGTATACTGAGCTCTGGGGCTCAGGAATCCAGCCCTGCTGCACCTGCTCTGTAACTGCCTCTATTGCCTTCCCATCCCAATCCCTGCTTCCCTGTCCCCTCCACTCCAGGGACTTCAAACTACAGTCCCTGTAGACACCAGATACTCCAAGTCTGTTTCCCTCATGCTGACTCCTCTGACTGGAGCCCACCTGCCTTCCTTCTCCCTGGAAAACTCCTACTTGAACTGTAAAGCAACCTTGTCTAGAAACCATTCTTGAGTTCTCTAAATCATCAGTCCCACTCTAACCCTCACAATGTCTCACACCCTTCATCTTCACTTGTCCACAGTTCTACTTCAGAGTCCAACATACTTTATTTCAACTAGTTTACCTGCCTGAGCTACAGGTAGGAGCAATGCACTTGCCCCACTGGGACCTTGGTGCATAGCAAGAAGTCTGTGGTATCAAAAGTAAGTTATGCTGGTCTCCTCTTAAAGAATTCTCACATCATCCTCCAACCCAACTGAAGTGCATAGTTATCCTTAAATGCATTTCCCAATATCAACATGTGTTCCTAAATGCTTACATGTGTGCATATTTTTCTATAAAATTTAAAATTCTGGAATTCTCAGAATCCAGCACTCTTTTGCCGTTTCCTCCTCCGTTTCTGTTGCCCCATGTGAGTTTTCTGCTCCTTTTGCGTGAGTGTGCATCACTTCCTCAAGGAGCTCAAGGAACACGTATACTTACCTTTGTTACCTGTACGCTACACTTGATAAGTATGTGACAAATAACTTCATGAGTGAATCAATAAAACAAATGAACAAGGGAAAGTTTTGTTTTCCAGATAATGTCAAAGTTCTTTGAAAACAGACTATGACTTAAAATTTTAGGTGTCTCCAGTAGGAAATACTGTCTTCTAGATGCTCAATAAATACTTGTTGAATTGAATTATTAAGTGTTTCAACAGACAATTTCTACATAAGTTAATTCCGCACTACCTTATTTTATAGGAAGTAGAATGTAAGTTATGGAGATCTGTCTAGAATTGCAAGAAGCTTCAGTGAAAAACTGAAGATTAGAGATCACAGCTTTTGATTCATGACCAAGGATTTACTCCAAAAAGTCACTCAGCCTCTTTAAATTATATATAGCCAGCTCCCCATTATGCTGCATAATATTAACGTAATGCATTATTCATAAGGACCTTGATTTACTCTCCCTCATAGATTCCCAGCTGGTTATCATATTGCCAACATCAAGGCCAGCGCTGGAGAGTCTGCACAAGGAAATGGTATGAAGGGGTCCTAGCTTACGTCCTCATAAAGAATAAGATATTGGACGCTACTGCATGCCAGGCAGTACACTGGGTGCTTTATTTACAGAAGCACATTCATTCTCAACAACACTTTGGGGGAAATTCTAGTAAAATAATTATGGTGTCAGTCATTAGACAACTAAACCTAATTAATCCAAACAAGACAAGCAGAGCCTTGTCCACTATTCTGCTCCTGCTATTGGAATACCACATATCAGGTAGGAAGTGCTGTAAATATGTACAAAGTGAACAAACTCACTATTTGCAAAATTAGCAGTGTGGAGCTGGGACATAAAACTGAGACTTCTCCCATTTTTCATCATGCATCCTCTGTAGTTCTGCACCTCCTCCAGGGATGGTGACCCCTGGACCAGCACCGTCAGCACACCCTAGGAGACTCTTAGACCCTCTGCACAGCCACTGCGTTAGAATGTGCATTTGACAAGCAAGCCAGGTGATCCTTGTGTGCTTTTGAAGTTTGAGTGACGCTACTCTGGGACATGTTTCAAAGTACATCCAAATTCTGCAATAGTTATTGTTATTGACCTTGTCCTCGTTTACACAATAGTAAAAGTCAAGAATCAATGGCTGATAATCAAAAAGTTATATGATCAATATAACAGTCAGTTATGGGACACCCACACTGTGCCAGAGGATAAATACTAATCGGGGCCAGAGGCATAAATACCATAAGGACAGCTCCTGACCTTCAGAAGCCCAGAAGTTAGTACAAAGATTTATTATCGGAGACCCTTAGATTGACCACCCCCCATCTGCAACCTTCAGTCCGCCCTGTCATAAATGCACTGCATTGTGCAATGTGTGTGTGTGTGTGTGTGTGTGTCTGTGTGTGTGAACAAGGGACTATTTTTCAGGCATAAAGTTCAATAACCTTCACAGGATAACTAAATCTTACTTCTTTAGTATCAGACATAAAAAATAGAAATAGACCACTGTTGTTGATGTAGATGAAAATCACTTAAATATTTTACTTGATTCCTGCAACATAATTAAAATATATACACATATCCACAAACAAATATATTATATACATCTATAAATTAATATATTTATAAATGTATTGCAAGCATTTATTTTTAAAAGAGAGAGAAACACTGAGAGATGGAAGAATAAAATTTTAATCAGTTTTTCATGTGACTTTCATTGCTCTGACACTGCTGTGTACATGGTGCTGGGGTTCAAATCCACATCCCTGCATATGCCAAGCAAGCACCGTAACCACTGAGCCACCGCTCCAGCCATATTACGTGCATTTGTAGTGGGAATGATTCCTCACTCTCGTAGTAATTAAATAAGTTAATAAAAGGGTTTAAAGTAGCACCAGGTACATAGTACACTCTCAGGGAGTAGTAGCTATTATTGTGTTATCATTCATGAAGACTAATGGCCAACAGGAAATAACATGTGTTTATGTATCTCTGCTATATATATTTATGTGAGTTTTTCCCTCTGTTACATTTACAAAGAGCATGTGTGTATTATGCACACACATCTATACACATTTATACATGCAGATGCACACATGACAAGTATACGCACATAGCATTCATGAACGCACAGGAGGTCTTGATCCAACAGTAGAAGTTATTTCAGACTCTGTCTTTACTGCTTTGTTTGCTAAACTTTTCTGCATATTCCATAGTAATCAGCTCACTTGCCCTCCACTGGTTCTAAACCATATGCAGCTAAATTATTGGAGACTCCTGCTGAAACTTCAAATTCCTGAAATGCTCCTAAACCTATCAAAACCTATCAAAAACAGAATCTTTAGGATTAGTGTGTGTGTAAAAACAATTTTTAGCAAACTCTGGGAATAGGTACTTTTTAAGCAACCTCCTTGGGTGATTGCAGCATTCAGCTACATTTGAGAACATGTGCTCTATACAGAGCCTTCTCAAACTTTAATAAGATTTCCAGGTAATGAAAAATACCAATTTCCAGGTATTTTTCATTACCTGGAAATCTTATTAAAATGCAACTTGTGGATCAGTGAATCTGGGTTTGGGCCTGAGATTCCATATTGCTCACAACCTGGTGCTGCTACTGCTGCTGCTGGTCTCTGAGTAGCAAGGGCTCAGCATCACCTGCTTTACCTTTTATCTTCAGTATACTTCTAGGCCACAATTTTTGTTTTCTATAAACCCAGAAACAGCACAGCAGTTTGAGAACGAAATCCACTTTGTAGGATGGACGCGTCCTGGGCTCTGAGGAGCAGTTGGAAATCTCTTGCTTTGCTGGGTGATTTATTTGAACCCAATGAAAACAGGTTATGCACTCCAGTCAGGAAGACTGCTCCATGCCTTTAATACCAATGTTTCCTCTGAAGCTTGCCAGCATGGTTACTTGCTAGCACACAAAATGATAATCTAAATGTTAACAAGTTGTCATTAAAGAATGATGACCATTTTCAAAGTACAAGCAATCCTAGACATTGTATAAAGAGGTGATGGAAGACACGATATTTTATTCATCCCAAGGCTTCATTAATGATTCTTTAAGGCTGCTGGGACTCTAGCACCTTATCTGAAAAGCCTTGCCACTGACGGGTGTAGAAATTAGTTAAATAAAAAACGGGAGGAGGTATTGGCAAGAGGGGAGCTGAGTGTGAAGCAGCGCCTTTTGAATGGAATCATGCAAAGTTTCTTCTGCTAACTGCACACACAGAGGTCTGAAACCCCATTACTGGAGGCATGCTGACAGAAGAAACTGCCTGCTCTCAGAACAAGGTTAGGGAAGCAGGTACGGGGAAGAATCTAGCCCTAGTATGTGCTGCCGATATTTCCAGTAATTACATAATATTGATTATTAGAGCAGTGGTACCAGCAATCATCATCACTACCATGCCATAATTGCTAAAACTCAGCTCCAATTGTCTTTAAAAATTATGTCTTCTATGGCTGGACACATTGGTATATGCCTGTAATCCCAGCAGTTCAGGAGGCTGAGGCAGGAGGATCTCAAGTTCAAACCCAGCCTCAGCAACTTAGCAAGATCCTAAACAAATTAGAGAGACTGTCTCAAAATAAAATATAAAAAAGCTGGGGATGTTGCTCAGTGGTTAAGAGCCCCTGGGTTCAATCCCTAATATATATATATATATATATATATATATACATACATATGTATGTATATATATATATATTCTTTATTTAAAAATGCTAAGTATATTAAGGAGCTTTACTAGGTAACAAGGATCTTGCTTCCCCTCCCCCTCCAGTTGTTTCAGTTTCTTTGTCCACATTCCTAGTGTTCTTGTATCTCCTGTCCACATGGAGGATTACCGGATTCCTAAGATTAATGCCTGCACTCTCAGAATGATTGCCAATGGTTACACCAAGTTCCTGGGCATTGATTCGTACTGGACCAGCGTGCATGATATGCTCACCCTTGGATCAATCAACACAGCAGGTGGGGGGAAGGTGCATGCTTCCCAAGGACAGATTCTGACTATCAGCATGTGGGGTAGGTGGTTTACAAGTCAGCTAAGTGGGAATGGAAGAAGGAACGGTTGTCAGAAGACAGAATAGTCACAACACCTGTAGTAAACCTTAGAGCAGAAATCAATGAATTACAAAACAGAGAAGATCAATAAGCTAAAATTTTACTTTTTAAAATTTGTTCAACATAGTCTTACATATTTGAGAGAATCATGGTTATATATTCATGCATATATAGGTATCAACAAAGTAAGTTAAGGCTGATCCTAGTCCCAGATCTTCCTGCTTCAGCCATTCCCTGGGCTCATGCCTCCTCCTGTTTTCCCATAACATAGATAGAAATGAGCATATACATGTATATTAATTATTGAAGTTTCTGGGTTTCTACGTCTACCTGAGTTTAGTTTGGCTTCTCATGGATTTCATGTGTACCCAGCTGTATTAAACACCTTCCCTTTTCCCTCCCTTCCTCGCTCCCTTCTCCCCCTACCTTTATAGCTGTGGTCCCCCCATCTTACTGTGATACTTCAAATTTGGTGAGTTTATTAATAAAACTTAGCCAGCTTTTCATTCTATCTGAGGTTTTACTCTAGCCTCCACATATGAGAGAAAACATTCAGCTCTTAATCTCTGATTGGGATGTTTCACTCAGCATGATTTTTTTCCATTTCCATCCATTTACCTGCAAAAGCCATGATATCATCTTTTCTAATAGCAGAGGTGAAATCCATTATATCACGGTTTTTTAATCCATTCACCCAATGAGGAGCATCTGGGTTGATTTCATAGCTTGGCTGTTGTAAACTGAGCTGCTATAAACATTGATTATAGCTCTTCGGGGAAAATACCCAGTGGGATAGCTAGGTTGTATGGTGATTCAATCCCTAATTTCTTGAGAAGTCTCCAGACTGCTTTCCAGAGTGGCTGTACAAGTTTGCGATTCCACCAACAGTGCGTTAGTGTTCCTTTTTCCCCACAACCCCTCCAGCATCTGTTATTCTTCGTATTCTTCATTTCTGCCACTCTGAGTTGAACTCAGTGCAGTTTTGATTTGCATTTCTCTGTTTGCAAGTGATGAAAAACACTTTCTCATATATTTATTGGCTTTTTGAACTTCCTCCATTGAGAAGTTTCTATTTGGTTCACAGACCATTTGTTGATTGGATAGTTTTTTTTATTTTGGTGCTAAGGTTTTTCAGTTCTTTGTATATTCTGGATATTAGTCCCCAGTCAGAGGCATAGAAGGCAAGAATTTTTTCACTTTCTATAGGTTCTCTCTTGACCGTTTTGACAAATTCTTTAGCTGTGCAGAAACTTTTCAATTTAATGGCATCCCACTCATTAAATGGCTCTAATTCTTGTGCTACGGGATTCCTGTTAAGGAAGAAGATGCCTACACTGATGTGGTGGAGTGCCGAACCTATTTTTTCTTCTAATATGTGTATAGTTGCTGGTTTAATTCCTAATTCTTTGATCCATTTGATTTGATTCTTGTGCAGGGTGAGAGAAAAGGATTTAATTTCAATTGTCTGCAGTACCATTTGTTGAAGAAGCTGTCTTTCCTCCCTGCTGTGTTTTTGCCCTCTTTGTCAAATATCAGATGGTTAAGACTTGTGGATTAGTCTCACTGTCTTCTATTCTGTTGCATTGGTCTTCATGTCTATTTTGATATCGATACCATGGTGTTTTTAATCTAATTTCAGGTCAGGTATTGTGATACCTCTTGCTTTTTTTTTTTTTTTTTTAGTAACACTTTGGCTATTCTGGGTTTCTGCAGGGCTAGTTCAACATATGGAAATCAATAAATATGATTCATCACTTAAACATATGATCACTGATAATCTCAACTGATGCAGAAAAAGCCTTTGACAAAATCCAACACTCATTCATGCTCAAAACTCTGGAGAGGATAGGGATCAAAGGAACTTACCTTAATTTTAAGGGCCATTTATGAAAAACCCACAGCCAACATTATACTTAATGAAGAAAGACTGAAACCATTCCCACTAAACTCAGGTACAAGACACGGCTGTCCACTCTCACCACTCTTATTCAATATAGTCCTCGAAACCCTAGCCAGAGCTATCAGACATAAGAAGGAAATCAAAGGAATTTGAATAGGAAAAGAGGTAGCTAAACTATCTCTATTTGCCAGTGATTTGATCCTGTACCTAAAAGACCCACAAGACTCTATCAGAAGACTTCTAGCGTTTAAAAATGAATTCGACATAGTGGCAGGATACAAGATCAACAAATCAATAGCTTTCCTATACTACAACAACAGTTATCCTGAAGAAGACATCAGGAATCCATCCCATTCACAATAAATTAAAAAATAATAAAATACTTGGGCATTAATCTAACAAAGGAAGTAAAAGATCTCTACAAAGCAAACTACTGAACATTGAAGAAAGCAATTGAAGAAGACCTGAGAAGATGGAAAGACATCCCATGTTCTTGGTTATATTGGAATTAATATAATTATATTGGAATCAATATAATTAAAATGACCATTCTGCCAAAAGCTCTGTGCAAATTCAGCGCAATCTCCATCAAGATACCAGTGACATTCTTCAGGGATCTAGAAAAATCAATTCTCAAATTCATTTGGAAGAGCAACACTTTCCTTTTTAAAATAAGTCTTAAAAAATAGTGATACAGGGAGAAAGACAAAAAGCAGATTATCAATATCATCAATAAAAGAAATGATAGCACCACAGATTTTCCAGACTTTAAATACAGAATGAGTATTACAATGTTCCACAATGAATTTGATAATTTAATTGTAATTGTCAAATTCCTTGAAAAAACAAAATTTACCAAAACCAACACAAGCAGAAGTTGAAAACTCTGATAATCACTAACTAATTGTGAATTTGTAACAACAAAGCTGCTCACAATTAAACTTTAGAACCAAGTAGTTTTACAGGTGAATCTTAATGAACATCTAAGAGAGAAATGAAAATATTATACAAATCCTTTGAGAAGACGGCCGAAGAAGGAATGCATCC